>JAQGCA010000317.1:0-31551 GCA_034698945.1 Protaphorura quadriocellata
AAAAGAAGCTAACTACAAATTCGGAGTTGGATGGATACTACATTAGAATATGGACTCCTGCTTTGTGATAGCGTATGGATCATTCCAGAAACAAATGAAACTTGTTTAGCATGTGGAAGGGAGTTTCTAAAGAATTTCTTATAACATTGAGTTCGAGTTTAAGACCTGATCGTAGACGTTTGATCTAACAAAAATGTCTCCAAAAAAATGCAGGGGATTTTGTTGGCAATGGAAATGTGGATTGGATGACGGGAACTGAAAATACGTAACGTGAATTTGCACTTAGACTTCTCGATCAGTCCTAATTTCCGTCTCACTCGCAGATCTCTTTATTTCTTGGTCTCTTTTGATTTAATCAAATTTTCTATTCCAACAATGGTAAGTTCTTAATTCAGTATGCTTAGTAGTGAATAAACACCGTTGTCTTAACTGGAACTACTGGAAGTGATCGGGGCGTAGTAGGCGCGTAGAGTTTTACTGTGTGTTCAACCAACAAAATTGTGCGATCATCGTTCAGGGGATACTGATAAGCCAAAGTAATGCTTCCCATTTTTGGAAACTTTTTTGTTTAATTTTCTTCACACTCTGGCCCATTGGGTAGGTTTCTTTTTTAATAAAGTGAAAACCTTGAACTGAATTCAGGCCAGATTTGGTACCGAATTTGTGATTCTTGTACATCCTTTGGAAATGCACAATCTTCTCTTTTCAATCTAAAACGCAATGTTTGACGATGGAATAACGATTGTACAATTACTTGATATATTTGTGCTATATGATTTACTGGAGAACTGCTCATTGCACAAAGAATGTTGTAAGAATTTTTGTAATGTGCACTCGCAACGCCTCGATCTAATATTTTAAGCAACGGAAGGTGCGTGTAATGTTTTCGACCCGAATGATATTGGAAATAAATGTTATCGACCAAATAACCAAATAAACGACACCATTGTTTCATGCTATTATTGTACAAATGATGTATTGTTGAAAATATAAAGTGTGGCCATTGACTTTGCTTGACCAATGAGGGGTGCGCGTCAGATACAGCACGTCAAAATCGAAATCAATGGTAACATATTTCTTTCAGCGATACATCAAAGTTAGAATAAAAGTTATCATGCAACGATGGCGAAAATAAGTATTTTCGGCGTAAAACATGAAGAAAAGAGAAACTGACGTTTTTGCATTGGGATTCTCAGCCACAACAAGCTTAGGCGCATTACACGTAAATTAAGATTGTCTAGAAAACGTATATCTTAGTTTCTTTGTAGAAGTGGCTCTCCAGACTCCAGTCAAGAAAATGGAGCACGGATATATTGTTGGACCACGTACTGTAAGAACAAATTAGTCCAACATATTTTATGGATTAATACTTTTGGCATTAACGTGAGTCCCATTCATGTTTGCACAGACATTTTGATATCACGAAATACTTGGAAAACGTGAAGCTTCCTTTGTAATGTACAACGTACAAAAATTGACTAGAAGAAAATACTTTTGAATGGTTTCTTTCGTTTGAGGGCAGAAGTACACGAATAAAAAATAATGATTGTATTGAATGCGAAAGAAATATTGGGGAACAATGTATGTTATCTTAGAAATATAGAAATACGCACCATGCCAAAGCATTTATCGAAATATTTTCTTCAGGGTAAGGACGATAGTAAAGCAGCCAAGAAATCAGGGAGCAATGTCTTCGCCCTGTTTTCACCACGACAAATTGCAGAATTCAAAGAAGTAAGTTCGAAAATGCCAAATCCCCTTGGTGCAATCAAACATTATGTTAAACTTGAGATAAGTTAATTAAAATGTCAGTATTCCAATATTTTGTATGAAATTGTCAAATCATGTGATTCGATTATGGTTAGTGTTCGATCCCTCCCTCCCAACAGACATTTCATAGTATTGGTAGATTTTTTCCTATACGGAATTTTTTTCCTAACTACAAGTGCATCCCTAAGCCAAAGCGTAAGGCAAATTCAAATCACAATAACGAATAATTGACCATAAATTGTGGCGAATGAATGTCCTTTACTAAACGAATGTCAGTAAGCTGAATTAAAATGACGCAATATGAGTTACTTACAACGGATCAGGACTGTTTATAAATAATTAATATACCCGATAAATATTCCAGGCTTTCCAACTCATGGATCAGGACAAGGATGGAGTCATTACAAAGAGCGACTTGAAGTCAACTTATGACCAAATGGGTCACGTTGGAAATGACCGTGAGATGGACGACATGATCGGCGAAGCCCCAGGACCAATTAACTTTACCACGCTACTTATGCTCTTCGGAGACCGAATGTCAGGCGGAGGCGGTGATGACGATGAAGTCGTCCAGAAAGCCTTCAAATCTTTCGACAATGATGGCAAAATTGACTCAGAAACGTAAGATTCCGAAAAAATAAAATTAGTGTAATTTTCTTGAGTTTTGTCAAACTTTTTGACGGGATTTAAGATTTTTTTTGTCCCAATATTGATGTGCAGACTCAAGAAGGCTTTGATGAGATTTGGTGAAAGATTTACTAAACAAGAAGCTGATGAAATTTTTGGGCAACTTCCTAATGAGTCGGGGAAAATCGACACAGGGAAATTGATTTCAATGTTGACGGCCTCTTCGCAGGAGGGAGAGGAAGTTTAATGAATTGACCTTTGTTGACATATTCAATCGTCACTTTTACCCCCGCGTGGAGAACAAAACATTAAAAGAATGTAATAACAATCCTGTCCCTCTTGGTTTAATATCTGTATGATGTGCGTTGATGCTGAATTTTGTAAATGATCTAATGAGAAATACTATCATTGCGGACAGGACACGATTTTTCAATTCCAATCAACCCAATACTTTGTTCCATATTATTATGTATGATGTACGGCAACAAATAAATTTACACATTTGGCTACTAAATCTGTATCTAATCAATTATCATTACTTTAAGTAAAAATTGACGAACCAAGAAATTTCAAACAAATTAATTTGGTCGGGGAACTGTGAAATAATTCTGTTAAGCAGATCACTGTTAAATGCATGGATTTGTTTGAGGTTTTGCTCGTAATCTTGCCAGCAAATAAATTGAATTAAAGAAAATTAATACACTATATTTCCGGGTCAAAATGCGACGGAGCCAGGAATGAAAGTCCATCCATGATATATTTAACACTTTTTAAAAAAGTTTTCTGAAAGAGTTATTTATTGACTGAAAGAGTTATTTATTTATTATTAAGTTATTTTCGAATATTTTTGATTTCTGTGACCACTATTTGCCCCAAAATGGAGCTCAAAAGTGACAAATATTGTCACAGATGCTCTTAAAAAACAGGTAGATACAGATAGTTTTGCATTTGTGCCTTGACTTTATTTACTTCATACACGGACTAATGCCATAACTATAACCGTCACCATCTCGTAGCACACTGGAAATAAATAAAGTAGTCTGACCGGACGGCGGACGTGTAATATATACATAAATGTTGTTCTATCTATGCTATCTTATCACTAATGCCCAACAAAGGGTTACTTGTAAGAATATAGAAGGGTATCTGGAATGTAAGACAATCAATGAACATGATGAACGGACTTTAGACGAGGCTAAGGAAAGCGCCAACATTTTTTGGGGAAAGTTATTTCGGGCCAACTTGCCCCGTCCATGTTAAGCATACACCTCGACTAACAAATTCAATCCGCGGTAAAATCGTAAAATTTAGGAAATTTTTTTGTAGTCACAAATTAAAATTGGGAAAAAATTGAAACGAACCAATAAATTGTGAAACTATTCTTTAATTTTTGAGTAATGGTTTAATTTTGACACTGATAATAAAATGATATGTACTGGAAGTAAAATTCTGAGACATTTAAAGTGGGACGCTACATGTGTTCGGGTTGGATTTTCGCCGGGTTTATACGTTCCACAATTTTCAAAAATTGGAAACAAAACTTCCAAAATACGGATTCTCCCTCATGTGGCCCAACGCCGTCTATTTTCTTCATCCCAAGGTCCAAAGACCACTTCGACAACAAGAAAAATTCCCCATTGGTTCCAATACCCTAATTCGGATTACGAAGAAGGTAAAGAAATAATTTAACTTTTTGTCAAAATATATCAATTTTGACCCTTTATATGAAAATTGCGTACTTCTATTAGGTTTTGATTAAATTTAGTCGGTATAACGTGGTTCAGCTGTACAGGGTTGTAACTGTAACCAATTTTTTTTAAACTAAATCTTTATTCAGTCTCCGTTTTCCATCGAAAATTGCCCATAAGACACAGAATACAAATTACGTTTTGTATTCTTATTCTACTATAGCAGTATGCAGCTCATGCCATACGTTATGGAAAATTTTTCAGAAAATACGGTTTTTTTACATTTTCCATTGAAATTCTTGAGGACCATGCAAATTGCGTGACACGCAGTAATTATGGTGCTAAATGAAATTAACCCACGAGACGTAGAAGAGAAATTGAATTTTATCATTTAAAAATTTCTGTGCACTGTACCCTGCGGCAAATTGATAATATTATTGCCTCACAATATTTTCTGAAGAAAGTATATCTCACATTTCCGGAGCTAGCTACTGTAAGGTTTCGTTCGTGGGGAGGAGTAAAAATTCAGCAACGACCCTAGCAGTTCAGTCCCTCTTCCTCTTCTGGAGTACATTTAAAATAATACTGAATTTTTGAATTTTGTTTGACAGACTTGGATGACACTAACATTGAGCCAAGTAAATACACAACACGAAGTCATACGTGTGGGGAACTCACAGCCGTGGAAGAAGGTCAAAGGGTGACTCTGTATGGATGGTTGGCCTTCAAGAGACTTCGAGGAATGTTTTTTGTTCTCAGAGACACTTACGGTCTAACCCAAGCTATTCTGCCTCAAACCGTAACGACCTAATAAACTGCTATTTTAATCTAATTAGAATTTTGGGTTGATTTCTAACTTTGGTTTTGTTCCTGTAGAATTTAGATGCCATGAATGAAATAAACCGAGCTCCATTGGACTCTGTCGTCCGGATTGTTGGAACTGTGGCGCTACGACCGGAGAAACAGCAGAAACAGGTTTCGATTAAGGAAAAAGTTCAATTCAATCTGATTGGGTTAGTTAATGAAAAAATAAATATTTTATTTGTTCGTTTATACAGGACATCGTGACTGGGCAGATTGAAATTCATGTAGATGAAATTAGTGTTATTAGTAAACCTGACAAAGCTCGATTGAGCAATCGGGAGTATGGTAAGGTGAGTACATTTACTGATTTAACATATTTCTCAGATAGTCTACGCAAACCCTGACGAACGACAATTTGGAGGGATAGAGTAACATCGGCTATAAAATTCAAGTTCAAGTGTCCTGGTCCCGACTTACGAGACGAAAATGAAAGAAAGAATTAAAGAAAGCAGGCAGTTAAAATTATTTTCTGGAGTCACATTCAAATTACATCAAATTCTTGCAGGAAATAAGCATAGGAGATCAAGGTGGGAATATCTCGAAATTTCTTGGCGATAACCGAAACTTTCAGCTCCCCTTGCCCACGAAATGCTTGATTTTGTGGCAATTAGCCGTTGGTCTCAGTTTTGGCCAGGCTTTCAAAGTTTTATTTAATTTATTTATTCTGTGGTTTTGACTACCACAGGTGGAGGAAGAATTAGGAATGGAGTATAGATATTTGGCGTTGCGAAGCGAAATGTTGCAAAAACGACTTAAGTTTCGTGCTCAACTCTTGAAGCGAATGCGTCGTTTCATGAATGCCAACCACTTCATCGATATCGAAACTCCAACACTACTGCGTCGAACTCCTGGGGTAGGATTTGTTATAATATTACTGTTTAGCCTTGTATTTCGGCATTATCATTGTCATTTTATAAGTAATTATGTGTCATTTCAGGGTGCCCGAGAATTTCCTGTCGCTACCCATCATAAGGGTTTATTCTATTCCTTGGCTCAATCCCCGCAGATTTTAAAACAGTTGCTAATGGTCGGCGGGATGGATCGGTAATTCGATTTTCTTTTGGTTTGAAAATCGCCAATGTCTTTTAATACATCTTCGTGTTACACTTCTAAAATTTTGCATTTGATTTAACTACCTAGTTATTACCAAATCGCCCGCTGTTACCGGGATGAAAAATCCACACCCGATCGTCAACCTGAATTCACTCAGTTGGATATAGAGTTATCATTCACGACTCGGGAACAAGTTATGATGCTGATCGAGGATTTACTTCGTTATTCCTTACAAATTCCTGTTCAAGAGAAATTTGAAATCTTGTCTTACGATGCTGCTATGTCCAAATACGGGTCTGATAAACCGGACACTGGAGGGTTTGTGTGGATTGTCAATTTCCCTTTATTCTGTCAGACTGAGAACTACACTTTGGAAGCCTCTCATCATCCATTCACAATGCCGACGCCAGAATCCGACGTTTATAATCATCCTTCTCAGGTAGTAATTGTGAATATTGGGGATAACTATGTGAAGTTAAAGCTAATGAGATATCAATAAATAAATGTAGGCAATCGGATTGAGCTATGATCTTGTTTATCGTGGAAACGAGATTGGCGGGGGATCAATTCGAATCAATGATGCCAAGTTGCAGCGACACATATATGAAAATGTTTTAAGATTGCCGGTTGAAGATATAGAGTATTTATTAAACGCTCTGGACTCTGGATGTCCACCCCATGGAGGGTTCGCAATTGGTAAGGGACAGTTGTTAGTAAATTCATTGGAGTTCAATTATAGTCAAGGGAAGCGCTTTCTTAAGGCTGAAAGGATTTTGGCCGGATCAAATTGTGCTTGGGTTCTAAAATGATAAAAAAAAATATGAGTTCCTATGAGCTGTGTGGGCTACAACAATGAAGTTTACATTTTTCTAAAGCTGAGACCCTGAATTTTGTATCCAAATGGAATTTACTGAAAATTTCAAAACTTTTACTTGTCGAAGTTTAATTGAGGTTGACATAATTTGCCACGCTAAAATGTAGATGGAGGTGAGGTGGACTTCCAACCTAGCCACATGGTGCGACGTAATGGCGAGGTTGAAAGTCCAATTGCCTTTATTCTTTGCCAATGTAAGGGCCCTGGAATTAAAGTCAATCTCAGATCGCCCAAGAAAGGTCACAGTTTTGAATTTTTCAGTGCATTCTTCTGGAACATTCTCCTAAAATGCAATCATGGCTGTACCCGAACAGATACCGCCCGAAGCAGCTGCATAAAATTTTATCATTTTATGGCCCAAGCCCCATTTGATCTGGCTAAAATCCGTTCTTTTTTCTTCGCAACTATTTATTCTAATTCTGAGGGGCTTATTTAATTCTTTTCAGGACTCGACAGATTAGTTGCATTACTCACAGAAGCTAGAAGTATCCGGGATGTCATCGCGTTTCCTAAAACTTCTGAGGGAAAAGACCTAATGAGCAAGGCTCCAAGCTCACTCACAAATATCGATAAAGATTACTATCATTTGCAATAATTCCTTCGTATACTAAAAATAATGTTCCATAATCCCCTTGAATAAATGCCAACGGCGTACTAAAGATGTTATTAGTTTTATCCGAATTTTTAACTAAGTCTATAGTAGTTTCATTTTGAGCAGTTGTACATTTCTCTCATGTTTGGATGTTGGACGGAGTTGAAGCTGGCTAGAGAATCTTAAGTGCTTTCATAATAATTGAAGCCACAAACCAATAATCTTATTCATCTCAATTTAGAGGAATCTGAGGAGAAACGGTTTTGTTGTGCTTTTGTGGAGTCTGAGATTCTCAGAATGAATCATAGAAATCGGGTCCAATGGATTGGGTGGGAGTTTTAAGTTCAATTTTTTAGGCAATTTGATTGTAGTCGGCGTGGTCGTGCATCCACATTCACCCTTCGACCTCGGACAACATGATGTATACCGATCAAATTGAAAATCATGTTCAAACGTTATCAACAGAGACGATCGAAAATTTGATTCCAAATCTTCTGGAGGTATCAAAAACGGCAATACAATGTCGATTGGAGTTGGAGAGGAGAAGGTAAGCGGAGAGAGGAAGGTCAAGGTGAAGATTGAAGTCATTTTGATTATAAAAATTAAGTTTTTACGAATAACAAAGACAAAAAAGCCGACAAAGTGAGATTTACTAATTCTAATTCAGTCGAAGGAGTCGAACTCGAAGGAGTCGAAATATAATCTGCATGAAGTTTTTATGAGTTTGATACGACATACGAATTAATATATGACCGGGACTGTTAGGCATGTTTGGCTTCGTGGATTAATAAATTGGTCGAAAGATTTTTAATTTTTTGTCCCTGCATTTGGATTTTGGATGGCTGATACTCTTAATAAACAATTCTACGGACCCGTCAAAGTATATGTGTAAACACAGTAATCTCTCGGAAACTGATTTAAGAACGTCGATAAACAATTATTGATATAGTTTTTCCAACTCATTTTATATTTGTTACACTCTCAGAACGTCACAAAATCATACTCACGAAAAAAATTAGTCCCTGTGAAGCGACACAGAATCCGATGTAACCTTAGTCTTTCTGAAATCTCAATTGATAACTTAAACATTAGTTCAGAATTCTTCAGCATGTATAGAAAGTACCAGAGATAGTTTTAGCCTAAAAAATCCATCCAAGAGAGTCATTCCAATACTTTTGTCACTTTCGTGTTGTGTTGGCGGAACTTGTAGAGTCGCGTCCTGTGATCGCTAGTGGTCAGCAAAGACCAAAGGTCTATTGTCGACCTCTACAAAATTATACTGTCAATTCGGAATTAGATGTCAGTCAAGGATAGTCTGTACCAGGGACCGCCGACCGGTTTCCTTGCACAGACTAACTGAAAAAGCTAAAACTTTGCACAGGCAATCCTTGACCACGAATTTTCAATATCACCGGATTTGACTTTCTTTGGTCATTATGTGACCCTACCCAGGCCCTTGGCGACATTCCTAGGATTTCAGAATAAATTTCTTTCCATTCGTTGTCCAAAAGTACACAGACATGGAATTTTTGTCGGCTGGTTTACGGTTCTCCAATTTCCAAATTGGTTACATTTTCTCTTAATGTCTTCACCTTCCGGGGTTGTTGACGAAACATGACTTTCCATCTGCTTAAGATTTTTTATAAGACACATGTATCTTACTTCGAGTAATTTTATTTAATGCTACTGTACTAAATCTTTTGGGTTTGGTTGTCGTGGTTGACTCTGGACCCTTAAGGTCATTTTCTGAAACCCCGAATATTGTGTTGTCACAATTTTAAGTCAGAACCACTAGAGAATTTCTACAAGATTCGTCGAAATTTGACGATGTGTCGATTTTGTGTCTTCGACCATTTAATTGATTTTGAAAACCTTTTACAGAGTTGAGGATGTTAATTCATCCTCGGGTTTATTGGGTCAAGGTCCAAGTCCAAGTCCCAGGACTGAATATGCTACTGCGTCGAATTCGGCTGGGAATATTCAGCCGCCAGGCATGTATCCACAACTTGATGCGGGAAGATCTGCTGAATTTCGTAGTTCAGCAATTGCTCCACTACTCATTGATCCTACTGGCTTGGGATCTCCGACGCCTAATCCTTCCCCTGGAGGGTCTTCCGGATATGGGTAAAATTATTTAATATTAATTTAGTTCATTCAAGGATTCTTGAATTTAACGTTAGTGTTCCTGTTTTATTTATATTCAGACATGCTTCAGATCTTGTCAAGCCCAACACACTCGGGATTTTGGCGCCTCCAGCTGACGGTTCGGTCAGAGATCGATTCAAGGAACTGAAGTGGAAGGAATTGTCCAACATTCCAGACAGCGTGAAGAAAGGAATTCATTTAATTTTGGATGATCGTTTTTTGACAGACGACGGGTATCAAGAAGTAATTCATTATGTGCAAGCTCGTTGGTACAAGCAACGCGCTTATGAGAGGAGAACTGACTTCGACAAAGGTACTAGAATGTGGGCTACTAAGTCTACTTTTTAACAAAAGTTGAGTAGATAAAGAGTTCTGAACTTTACCGTTTTCAGCTGGGTTTACATTCCACCATTTCAGGTCTCAGTCATTAATAGTATCAGATTTAAAATGATTTCATTGCCAGTTCTTGTCAATATTGACCGCGCAATAGTACGATTTATGATGAACATGGTAACTCCATTACTCTACGAAAAAATTATGACCAGTCGCTATATGTTCACAGTGCACGTCGTTGTATTAGTATTTCGTCAAACATATTATATCTATTTCAAGATGTTTGCGTCCCACAAATCGACTTCGCACAAAATTAAAATAAAGAACATCTTACAATTGAACAGATGAAACAGGTCCGTAGTACAGACGAATACATGGATGACATTAGTACTTACTTTTCTATGTTTTTTTTATATTAATTTTAAGTAGATGCAGGAAGTCCCGTATTTTTGAAACAATTCTGGTGGAATTGTTCTTAGAAACATCAGATAGTGACATAAAGTCTGACGTGATACTAAATACTAACGACGAAAATGTGGTGTCACAATGAATTCCTCATTATTGACGATTGTTATTAATCCCAGGTATTCTTGCTCCCGGCAATCACATTATTTCTCCAACTCTGCAATTGTATGAATGCCGAGATTGCACAGGATTCTTTGATGACAAAGAAAAGTTGAAGAACCATGAAATCAGCGTTCATAAGAGTGTTGTGTGCTGCGGTCAGCTAATCCCAGAAGCAGAGTTTCCACAACACAAGAAAAAGCATATGATTGAACCACCCAAATGGAAATGTCACAAATGTCAAACGTCAATTGGGATTTACAAAGCTTACAAGGAACATGTTCAGACTCATTTAGCAGAACCATACAAAGAACCTTCACAAGAATTTTTGACTAGAAAAGTCCCGACGGTCCCAATCCCTTTGAAAGAAGAGGACACTCAAATGGATGTGAAGAAGCCTATGATGAATCAAATGAGAAATCAGAGACCAAGCATCGGTATGAAAATTCCAAATTTAAATCAGGTGGAGATGAAGAGAGCCGTAGAACTTTATACTGGTGACAAGAGTGACACAGATGAAGTCACTGTGCTTCATGTTGTCATGAAATCTGGACAGAAGGCTCCTTCCAGGGCTGGAATAAGACCGCCCAAACAGGCAAAGAAAACTCCTAGGAAAGGAGGGGAATCATCATCTCGTAAATCGGGCAAATCAAAATTTTCGGAATCAGATTCAGATCCAGATTATACTCCTGAAGTTGACCTTGCTACAGTGAAGAGAAGGCGGCGATAAGCATATTCTTCAGTAGCTTTTCATCCTTTGACCTTTCATGTATTGACTCTGTAGTCAACAAACATACTTAACTTACTCTATATTGAGCTCCAATGTAATTTTTTTTCTTAAAGGGTTTTGTTTGGGATGAATAAATTTGATTTGATTTGATCCTCCGGATCATGAAAACTCTGAAGTAAGAGGGGAAGATATAGAATTAGTTGATTTAGAAGATGAAGGCGATGATGTGAATTTCGTGTTTCAAAAAGCAAAGTCGAAAATGAAAAGGAATTCAAATTCAAAGGGTCCAATGACTACTATTTAGAATGAATGAAAAACCAACCCATTCTAAAAAATAAACAGTTGTTAAACCTTAAATTGTTTTGAGAAAGGTGTTAATTTTAGTTCATTCTCTCGTGATAAAATGCAAATGAAACGTTATAGGTCTACAACAGTCTAGATTCTACCTAAGCTCAAGTTAGCACCACCCAGTTCAGGGTCAACTGTTTAAGTTGGGACCCCTTGAGCCAGTTGTTAAACCGTACTTTCCCAAGAATGTTAGTTTATGAGAACATTAATTAAAAAGGAATATCGATTCGGTACATGTGCAACCTTTTCAATTCGGATCAATGGGTTTGTAGTGGATAAAATAATATGGCATAGGACTTCAAGTTCCTTGTTCTGTCTGACGTGTGTTCTAAACGTACCACATTACATTTTTTAAATATAAACTGGGAGAAAAATGTGTCGGAATGATTTGGTTGGGATGCCCTTGCCTTGCCTGCCTTCCTTTTCCTATCCGATTTCAGTATCATCTTCATCTCTTCTGGCAAACTCCCTAAATCTTGAGCTGCAAAACGTGCATATTATTATTCGTACAGAAAGAGCTCGGAGAATGACTTGTCTGTGTGCCGTGCCCGGTCATAAGCTTAGATTTCGGCACCGACACCGGCATGCGGCAACGGCAACCAGTTCCAAGTCACACAATACATAGCATGACACAGCACAGAAGTACAGTGTTTTTGGTTACCGAAATACACTCAAAGTCTCAAGTCACTAAAATGCACTGTTCAATCCTTCCATGCTTATTTAGTCGTCCAGTGCTGTTCACTCTGTTATTCCTCATCATATCCTTGCATTCATGTCACTGGCAACAAATCAAATCAGGTTAGGGAAGATGTCAAACTACCTGCGCCACCTGGCCAAATAACTCTGAAAACACTGCGGTTATGAAGAGTAGTTAGTGTTATTTAATTTGCAAAGCGATTTCAATGGATTTTCTATTAGGGTGACGTTACAATCGACACCATCGATCGCGTTACAATTTATAAATGATACAACTCTTGACACGCAATGCACATGAAACTATCAAGTGTCACGTCGCGGAATATAATTAAATAAATTAACCATAAAATGACGTCACGACCGACTCGACACGTCCTCGCGTAGATATGGATGACGGAAGCGTAAAGTTTAGTTGCTCGTGGTACTGTTATAACGCCCTATTCAAATCAGGGTTCATGTTTGGTGTTCTCGCCTCCTTTTGGGGAAAAACGATTTTTTTCTAAAAATTCTAACATTTTGAGTTGGATTTTTTAGGTTAAGTTTACTATTGTCGCGTCATATTCGCATTTCCAATTGATTGCGTCTAGCTGGAATTAATTTTCCAGAAACGCTATTTGAAACGCCAGTTGTGATGACAGAAATGTAAATCTCCCAGCACGCCCTCTATCGGAAGCGCTTTCTCCTTGAACATTCAACGATAATAATAGCTTTGCTTTGTTTGTCGTGTCTGATCTCAGAGAATGAAGCAAAAGTATCACATTAACTACTATCAGAAAAGTGCTCGATCAGATTTTATCAGAATTTTGTTACAGGACCAGACTACTTTGACCACTTTAGATATTGTGTCTTGGTCACCTATTCCCTAGAAATGCATGGATAATGTTCATCGAGTCACAATAACCACGGAGTAGTGATTTCCACTTTTTGCACTTGACATTATGTATCCAAGTATTCCTGGAGCAGACATGGAATTGTAGTTGTTTTTCTATTACTATGAGTAAATTCTCTAGGTCAAATGGAAAGCGTATACTTGCTCTGTACGGAACATACATATGTGAGTGACCCTTCCTCATCGTAAAAATGTAACTTAAGGAACAAATTGTCTTTTGATATATTTTGAACGTACAGGTAGGTGGGGGCAAGTATTGCACCCAAGTACAGAATATTTGGTGAATTTGACATTGGATTGGCGTATTCCCTGGGACAGATATCGTGATCATGAAGGTGATTCTGAACTAACTAGTAACTAGTATTAACGTACAACGTGGATTGAATTTTGTGCGCAAGAAATTGTGGCTGGTGGTAGAAGTAGTGTAAGCCGCCTGTCTCTCTAACCCTCATTCAGAGAGTCAATGGCAGTGTTAACGCTTGTAAGACAAGGAAAAAGTATAAGTCCCGATTCGGGGTTTACCAGTCATCTCGTCCTCTTCAATTCGACACGTTACATGTCCTCTTTTCTTCCCAAACTTAAAAAATCCGAATTCACTGGATCCGATACAATCTATAAGTACACAAACATCATGTGTTTACACGCCAGATTAAATTTTAAAATCCTAAATCGCAGCACAAATCACGATCAGAAATAATTGAGCGACAACGAATTCTGTTCTAGACTAAAGTGTGACTTGAGTTTTTTTTTTGGAGAAAACCCGTCGGGTTTTCTGCCGTGACTTTAATTTAGTTTTGATTGGGTTTGTGTGTGGCTGTTGGTGAGGTTTTCACCGGTTGGCCACAATATTATGGCAAACTCTGTGAGAGTCAAGCAAGAAATGATGGAGAATTCTCCGGCTGATGTAAGTTTTCTATTAATTACTACTAAGGAAAATAAACGCAGCAGGAAAACAGACCACTGCACTGGGTTTTAACCGCATCTCATGTAGAATATTCCGATTCCGGTGATTTCCCGCAAAGTCAAAACAAATTATCAGCGAGGCTATTATCATATTATTACGATGAAAGTTCCTACACCTGTCATTTTCCGTCTAGAAGACTGGTTTTAAAAAGTTGCTTTTTATCCATTCAATTCTTCCTGTAGATATTTGCAATAATTCTATCATGATTGACAAATCTCTGGACATTTAAAGTTACAAAAACTCTACACCAATTTGTCATTACGGGTTCTGTGTCATTGTCATCCAGTAATTACGTCGGGTAGCGTGTGCTAATACGCCACACCTATAGTACATGACTATTTGACACCAAGGCAAGGCAGACGTGGGGCGTATTAGGACACCGACGTTTATTAGCGCACCCTACCCTACCATTCCAAAAGTTGGTAGCACCTGACCTAAAGGAGTTTCAGATTTGCGAACAATATACTGAAACCACCCTGGACAGAAAATTGTAGTTCATGTTCGAAGATTCAGAATAATGCACTTGCAGTATAGTAGTACACAAGATAAAACGCGTACACGTGCCGGTAGACATGACACGCGGTATTGAATGCCAACTGGTACGTACGGGATAACTTCAGAACGGATTAATGATTTTGACCAAAAATTCAGAATTTTAAGAATACATATCCGATAATCCTATATTCTTAAAAATGTAGTATGAAGGAATATTGAGTCACATTCTCCGTCATAAATACTAAAAAGAACTTTTCCAAGGGTCAAATAGACAATGGAAATTCAGACGTCACAAAGTGAGCAAATCACAGAGATTTTGTATTTAAACATGAACATGTCTTTTCATTGAATTGCGTTTGACTGGCCAAATAGCCATTCAATTTGTAATAGTATCCGCAAAGCAAACATTGTGTCTACAGATAATGGCAAAAAATAATTTAAGGGCAAGGAAGTTTAGCGTTGTCAGTTTTTGATGACGCACATTTTGATTCCTCAATCCTAGGATCTTTCTCAAACCCGGAGAACATGAGATTGACTCAAGAGTCAACTTTTATCCTATTTAGTCTTGTTTAGTTACTTTTCTCCGTCAACGTTTTGAGCATTTCAGGGACTAAAGCTCTCCCAGTTGAAGATCATTTCCTGACTACGCACTGTACTGTGATGACACTTGTACGACTGAACTCCCTACTCCACTTCAACCACGTAATATTTACTCACACGTACGTCTGACTTAATTGGTTTTTTTATTCATCCGTCCCAGTCTCCAGTTTTCTTTGCTGAAAGAACTACTGAAACAGGATTTCATTCCATACATAAACATGATATCGTTCGTAGTACTTTCTCGAATTCCATTGACATTAAACTAAACTGGAAATACTGTCAAGAATTCTACTTCTAAATGGGAAATCGACTATTCCAAATATTATGGTATTGTTGGTAAATTGTGCATTTGGAAAAGTGACTTCATGGTCAGTATTTACAACTACGCCCATTGGCCCGGGCTTCAATTTGATACTTCGAAACGTTCTTTCATTCTTCACGAGAAAGTGGAGAGAGGTTCGAGAGGTTTCTATTTGAATTTAATGTTTCTAACCCTGACATTAGAAATTGACACGAGTTGTAATTGTGCAAATCCGGCAACATTATTCTAAAGTTTTCACCGCTTCTCTACTATTCATATTCATGTTCCAGAGCGGCTTTAATTTAAAAGACTGGCTACTCCGAGAAATGCAATATTTCCCCGGCTTGTGAGCCAAATGGAGATTATGGAAGTTTCCATAAGGGAGAAATCAGTGATATCCTGGATTGAATTCCGGTACCAGCAATTATTGTAAGCTTTACTATCTTCGTGATGCTCGTAATATTTTGGCACATTTGTCTCTCATCTCACAAGTTTTGATGTTGATTCCTTGGAAGGTGACACTGTTCTTAGGTTGACTATGGCGACATTACAGATTAGGATTAGCATTTGGGGTTTTTGTGAATATATATATTTTGTGTTTGGCGTGTTGTTGGAAAAGGGCAAAGAGAAGGGAAGAGGAAGATAATATTACAGTATGGTTTATTATTTCGGTCCCAAGATCGTGTTCCTACCCGGGTCTTCTATTACAACTTCATATACAAATGTTCTCATCTCTCCCGTGCCACTCGATACTCCTTCCTCTCTTCTTTCCATTTTTAGATCCGATTACATTTACAACTATCCCTCCCAGTCCGTCTCCATGTACCCAGCACTAGCTACCACAAACAGTCTTTACAACAACCAACACAAGTCCGATAGGTCATTTAACTAAGGTAAAAAGTGACCATACCAACCAAGACCTTCACCGGTTTTTGGAAAAATATCTATTCTAACGTAACCACAGAATTTATAAAAGCATGTTCTTCAAACATTCGTCGTAAAATCTTACCGAATTGTAGATCCCAAGATGTCATTTAGCTAATTACAAAAAAGTGACCCTCGTCATTATAGAAATGAATATTGGTTTGCACGTCTCATTTGTTTCCGGGTTTTGGGAAATAGCATTTATAACCATCTATTGCAGAATAGAAATTTCGTAATGATACTTGTAACACAACTCCGTTTCAGAAATTCTATTCGTTGTGAAATCTTCTTGCTTCGCCAGTCGTAATGAATGTTTGTTTAAATAATCGCAATCTAAAAATGGTCGTACCAGCATTCGATCTTCCAAACTCTTAGAAATATGAGGCAATACTTCCGCTTCGCTTTCATAGGTCGTTTTTTCGTGGGGTGTTCGTAAAATTGGCGATTTTAACGTAAGCTGTGAATTACAATACTTCTGACTTAACTCACCCTGAAATGTTCTGAATTATGTGTAGTCAATTGAGGTGTCCTGGAAAGCAATATAAAATTCGCATTATGACATACTTTTTTCTCTCATTAGGAGTAATACATTGAAAGTTGACACCTTAGTTCAAGGTTTGAATAGAATACGCGTGGGATAGTGTGCGAGCTGTGCTGTAAGAATATTACAAGTTTTGACCATTAGACGAAATATGTAGTCGTACTTTTTTCAAGGAAACAACACAGCTCTTGAAATAACCATAGACTTGATCTCCGTGAGGCTACATCCGAATATAAGAAATAAGTAAAGATACAGTTACAATTTTAGTCGTAAGGTCTGAGATAGAATGGTAATAAAATATTACAAAAATGTGATCACATTGGTAAACCTGTACTCACAACGCACCGCACTCATTACTTTGGATTCCGCAGTCCTTGCCTGGTTTTAATTGATGCGATTATGATATCAATGAAGGAATTTGTTTTGGATTCGTATGTATTAAATCCCAAGCAAAGGAAATACCGGAAAACTAGGAAGGCAGGTGGAGAAAAATCGGAAGCAAATGGGAACGACGCCAGAGCATCTGAAGTTACAATTTGGTTCCCATGCGTTGGATAAACGGAAGAAGTTCACCTTTTGATTCATCACGAGCTATTTTAATAAACATCCGTGCCAAGAAGTATTAAATGCACTTATTATTTTCATTTTTACCCGGCAAGCAACAGCAACCGAAACCGAATTCCGCTTCTCCTGTTTTCACGTGCAAGCATGGCGCCAATAGTACGAGATGTCGTTCATTTGACTTCTCCTTAATTTCAATGTGGTTATTCTGTCCGAATGCAGGATTTTGCTTCAAGGAAAGAAAACGAAATCTAAATGGCGTATGAACGCCTAGACTTGCCTCCCAGAGGAATTTTAGAAGTCCAATTAAAGTCCGAGTGGATAACGATATTAGTCTAATATTTTGTTAAAAAAATGTCATGTCATGATTTCTTTTAGGACCGTCACAGTTGACCTCGTGAAAGTGTATTAATGGTCTCAACGCGAGAAGTCAACAACAGTGAGGGTATTAAAACTGGTCGATCCTGACATGAAGAAGCGTCTCAGGTCACCCCCTTGATTTGTGTTAGTGCTCTAATAGCATAGAGCTGTAAATAGTACAAGTCTGTTCTTGATTTCGGTATGAAATCTTTGTTCATAACTTTCATAAGAGTTCATCGGCTAGTACTTTGCAAAATTCCAGCCAAATTCAGAGGAAAAGATACCACATTTAAAAAAAAAATAAGCTATTGGGATACACCGCTCAGACTTTTATCAGCAAGTAATTGAAGGAGAAATCAGCTTTTTCTATGTTGTATGCAAAGACAGCTGCTGGCTTAATTTTTTCAAAATACGATTTTCACAGACAATTTTCTTTTTTTTTTGTCTAGGACTTGTTTGTACAATTTGAGTTGATTTGGGACTAAAAATGCAGAACTTCAATTGAAAAATTGTGACAATGCCCGCTTAGATATCGCATTTCGTTTATTAAACTTTTTCCCAGGCTACTTGAGGCATTATTTACCGTCTAGACTAGCATTTTTAAATTATATAGTGACGTCAACAGCGTCTTCGCATTCATATGAAACGATCAATAGAAAGACGCCAATGGGTGACATTTTGCAATATTTTGTATATAGTGCTCTACATAATTGGCATATTATCTGCTTAGAAAAAGAATTTCACCATGTTAAGGTGAGCATTGAAAATTCCAAAGAACAAATGCTAAGTTTTATATAAAATAGAGGTTATTTATTAATATTTGGATAGAAGAAGTATTGCGAAGAAACTTGTTCAAGAAAATAGGTTCAAGTGTTCAATATTGGACGAACACTGTGGCTTACGAGTCCAGGGCTATAAGATCTCGAATAAGTCATCACAAGGGATTCTTCTATTATTTCAATCAGAAGGAACACCAAATACAACATTATTTTCAGTACTTTCTGTATGAGCTAGAAATATTGAACTATCAATTCATTATTGCTATCAGTGAAAGTTGGACAGTTTTTCCGAATTTGAACATCCGATGATCTAAGTGAACTAATAATTTCTACACCTGACCATTTCAAAAGTTTATCCTTTATTCTTTTAGTGATATAACAAATATTACGTAATTTTGCATGCATCCTTGCCCTCCAAGATGTTTGAGCAAAGTTATCATATTACTGAACAGCAATCACGATTCAATTTTTTTAACATTATTTGGTCCTGTTAAATTTTGAAAGAAAAATGATACGATTGCATGTGTCATACTCATATACACTCAACATCCCAGTCAAGGTTTTGTTTGTTGACAAAAGGGTTTCAAATTTATATGGAAGCCGTGGATAAAATCTTGATGGAACGACATGGGATGCACGGCTTCATGTAACTTGAAACGTCCACCACCAAGCTATGGTGACAACAACGGATTCATAAGTGTTCATTAAAATCGGATGAGGATCCGAGGAGCCGACCCATTGTCCATTCAGTTGACCAGACGTTTAGTGTGCAAAAATTATAATTTCTAGTTGGCGTTGACACTTATTAGGTACATTTAGCCTTGCATTTCTCATCACAGATTATGATTTCTGCAATTCGTTGAGTTTAGTGAGGAAGGTTTCGGAGATGGTCAATATCTCGGTCCTCGCTTGCACTCAATAAATTACACAACTTGTCCGAAATATATTAAAAATGCTTAACTAATCGTTAGAACCTGATAGAGCTGAGCTTCGCAAATATTTTAGTACAGAATATGGTATCCTAAACATAGCTGCCTTACTTCCAATGCAAACCAAAGTAATTTTTGAAACTTTCACGGTAAAATTTTTTGAAGTCGAAGACTAATCTTACCCTGTAAACCGAATCTCATATGGCACACTCTATACATATAATTTTTGCAGTGCACATTATTGCATAACGCTATCGATGAGGGAATTTCTGTAATTCGACACTGCGGGCGAGGTCTACGCATTTGGCTGGCATTGCCAATAATCCTTGACTTGACATCCTTCCATGCATTTTTCATTGAAGATTCCATTTTGGAATAGAATTTATTTCGGAGGATTCACATCCGGTCGTTACATTAATAGTTGTCTGTGTCTGCTGGAGCTAAAAATGGGGTCCGTTTCTCAAGACAGCAGTTGAAATAATACTGGACGTTTCATTTAAAAATAGATAGGCTGAGAGATCATAAAATATGTCTTCGAAAATATTCCATTGGTCGTTTTTCACACTTTGGGCGGCATCAACTACTAAATGACCTCACTAATATAAACGAGGACCGCTTTTTTATAATAAAAATAAAAATTTGCGCATGGGAACTATTGAGTACTTGTCAGTCTCTTTCTTTTTTATGATTGCGAAGTGCATAGTTTATATGATTTTGACGAGGATAATTAAATTCTCGCGACTCAAACGTTATAAATCAGGGGGAGATAAACCGTTATTTATTATGTTTTGAACAATCGGACAAGACATTTTCAATTTTATTTGTTTATTTCATTTTATATCCAGTGAGAGTCAGTAATTCATATATGTACGTATGTATTTGCCGACTTGGTCAATCGAATTATGTCATTGACTGATTGAATGAATTAACGACATGTCAAGGGACGATAAATCGAAGATGAAGTTGACGATCACAGGCAAAATTGGTTGAGTCAGGGATTTCTTACAAAAAAAAACAATATTCTTTTCGCAGGGTGGGCAAAATTAAATTTTTATACTTGGTTAAAACCAAAATCCTGCCTTGTAAACTCAACCCTATCTACCATGTATCAATGCCTAGAAGTTTATGTTATTTAAGACTCAGACTTGAGGCATGTCTCTGATCAAACTCGAACATAACAAAAACAAAAAACAAAAACCATAATTCTTAAATGTTTTTCTCAGAAGACTTTTGCGGAAGTCACCAGTAATAAAAAAAACCACGTCCAACTCCTTCTCCAAGTCATATTCACATCTGTAACACTTTATGAGTTGTTTCGAGCGATGCCTAAGGTCGCTAGACAGAAGGGAAGCTCTTTTTGGCGAAAATGCTCTATCGAAAATGACCTCTTCAATAAATGTAATTTGGCACTATGTTTGTATAAAGAAACAAGGTGGTTGAACGACCGTGTCTTATGTTAAAAATCACATACTATTCCAAACAATGTGCGTATATGCTTTATGAGTGTAATCCCGAAAGCAGTAATTAAAGAACTTACTACTTCTACTAAACTATAAAGAAAATAATCTTGGAATATAAGGAGAATGAATGGTAATTTGATCCGACGTTTACGTCCAAGCTAATTAAGGCATTGAAGAAACTGAATCCAATTTACGAATTGCTTCTCTGCGCAAATTAGAATTTGACGAGCAAGATGAAAGCTGGTGAATGCATATTGGAATGATTGTACAATTCTAATTGTAAGTAACTCGTTCATCTAGTAACTTTAATGTAATGATTTCTTATAAATCTTGTCTTTTCACCCGAATTCCAGCTTCTGCATAACCAGTTAGTGCTTTTGCAAAACGACAATCGACAAAAGAGGTATATCGCACATTTTACTATAAACTTGAAACAGGATAATATATAGATCTGGGTTATCTTGGTTCAGAGGAAGATGAGGACATCGGATTTGACGGTTTGGTTGGACCTTGAATGTATTAGTTAGGATTTGAAGTTCTTTGTCCATTGGTGGATTGGATGCAGAAGCAATATAGTGAAATAATATAAATGTCATTGCGTTGATCGTAATTGGTAAATGGAATGGATCAGTTTTACATGGGAGAGTGAATTATTAAGAGAAGGAGCATTTGGTTGCATGCTCGGGTTTGTTGTACGATAAACAGTAATTCAATCCATGGAAGTACTTGGAAGGAACACTAGACTTCTATGTTCTTCCATATCGAATCCTATGCCAATGTGTGTGGAGTTGGAATGGAAAATGGATATTTTACTAAAGAAGGATGGAGTGTAACTTCATCTGTAAGATAAGGCATGGGAAATCCAAAACTCCGGACTAGAACTCTGGATCCGTGGACTTTCCCTCTCCGGATCCGGTTACCCATTACTTCCTTATCCCGCTTTACTTACTAATACAACGGACTAACTAATACTACGGACACACCGGAATTCCATCATCTCAGCATATCTTTTGCATAAAACCAGGCAGTTACAACCAAAGATCAAAATGTCCATCTCATCGAATCAACGACTAAGGATCTATGCGGAAGTTATCGCATTTCAATCGTCGTCATACTTCCTACATTAAGTTTCTGATCACATCAGATAGTTCTTGTTATGTGCACCAGACTTTAATAAATTGATGAATCCCTAGATTATGAAATTGTCTGACTGTCATACTATATGGACATCAGTCACTACATTGAAGCATGGTACAGTTAGCCCTCGTATCCTCAGTATGTTTGAGGTCTGTACAGTAACGGGCAGACTTCTTTTCACCGCTTTAACGAAGTTTTACTACCTAGGTCAAATGAACAGCTAATGCGTATTCTGTTACTCTTTAAAAATAATGTACGCACTCTTGAGACAATGCATTAGTGACACTGTCAATCAATCTGAGTACTTTTGTATGACCTGTTTCTGTTTTCAGTGCACTAAATGCATGTACTTTAAATTTCTTTACAGGAGTCCCCAGGAGACCAGGTTCTGGACTTGAGAAAATCTAACTCAGGTATGACTGATTTCGAGTTTTTATAAATCTTCCTTGATTTGATCTTTTCAGTGTTTAACCCAACGACATTTAACCCAATGATTTCATCCACCGCACCGGACACTGAATGGCAGTACACGATTTACCCTTTAAACTATGTACTACGATGGTTGTTTTCGTCCAAGTTGATTATCTCATTTAAATGTTAAAATTATAAGGAAAGTACTGTAGTGAAGTGACACCAAAGACAGTTATTGTATTAATTATTTTGTATTCCCTTTGAAAGGAAAACAACTGTGTATTTGGTGCATGAAGAAGAAAGTTTCTGTGGACACCGCCTTAGGAGATGACTTTTGCTCTGAAGTTTGTTTTGAACAATTTCGAAGGGACTCTTTCAAAAAAAGGTCATCATGCTTTTGGTGCAGTAATAATAACTCTCATGGGATCATGAGCAAGAATTTGTCTGGAAATCTTGATGAAACAAAATTTTGCTCCGACTATTGTTTGGCCCAATTTAAGGTGAGACTCTTTTGTGAAGAGACCTCATCGCATTTGGAACAACTGAAGGTATACTCATAGTTACAAAGCAAAGGAAATATAAATCAGTTCAAGAATGCATGGAGTTCGCCCAATTAGTTGTTTAATAAAGTAGTCATATCACTGCTTCTGGGTAGTATGTATGGATTCAACTTTTGCTTGTCAACTAATAACAGTATTCGGATGTAATATAAATTATGCCAAAGCATTCACGGCTTTTCGACGGTCCTGGCCACGAGTAATACCATACAACTCGAGTTTGTGTGGTTAGAGTAGAACTTTAACAAAATGCGGGATTAACAACAATCAATTGAACGTTTTTTGGTGTGTTGTCAAATGGATACGTTACGTGTGAACTAAAATTCTAACAGAGTGGGGTTAATTTAGTTTTCAAAACTGATTTTGTTCGTCTGCGTCTGCCGTGTGTGGATTATAGTCTGTTACATGAAATAATTATTTTAAAATTATATGAACTCACAGGATGTTCAAGTAAACGGTTCTTCAGGGACTTTCCCAGTTTCGACATACTCAACTGGTCATAAAGATTTGATTACACCCGACTTATGGCTAAGAAAACCTACACCAGGTTTTTCAATCAATCCAATCGTTCCCGAAAATAAGAAGTCATCAGGATTTGGACAAGTTCCTAACTACTCAGCCGCTGCTCCCTCAGTCCTGGACTCTTTATTTGTGGCCAATGAAAGAGTATCCAATTCTGCTCTATCTCCTCGCTCAATTTCTACAAGACATGGCGGTGGCGTCGATCAATTGTCGCCATCTTGTTTATCAGTCACTTCTTCACGCCGTCCTTCAAGCCCAAGTAGCAGCAGCATTCATTCTCTCAGTCCAATGCCATCCCCTGTAGTCGGGGCCAATCCGCGTAAACGAAATAAACCGCAGGGAGGGGGCGGTACCGGGGGGAAACGATCTTCAGCTCCAAGCGCAAAAACTAATTACCGAGGGGATGGACAATCAGTGTCAACTAGAGGACGAAAGGCTCCACCGTCACTTCTAGCCATGGCAAGTGGTCAAAATGGTCTGGGTCAAGGACCCTTGAGTATGATGACCAGTCCAACGATGGCCAAGAAAATTCCAGCACCAAATGCAGTCATGTTTGCGGCAGCAGCTGCTGCCGCGGCTGCACAGGGGAAGGATCTTGAGGATAAAATGATGACCTTCAATAATAATAACTTTAATCATCCCTCGGCTGCAGCAGTGGCAGCGGCAGCTGCTGCTAATTTTCCAATCGGCAGAATCCCAAATGGTCAGCGACAAGCTCGATACGCTATGGATGAAGGACTTATTGGGAAGAATCCTATGATGCCCAATCCAAATTTGTATTCCAATTCCAATAGAACTCCTGTTGAGTATCCTAGAATTGAACCAACGGTATTGCCGACGAATCCTGCACTGGTGAGTGAACGTCTTGAAGCAATGCTCCCAAAAGTAGTCGTTCTGATTCCTTACCCGATCCCATTTCCAATTCCTTTCCCAGTTCGTGTCAACGATTTGCCTCAAACCATCAACAATGTGAATAAAAGTCAAAAGGAAGGAGGAGATGGAATCAAAAGAGTTTTGAACCAGCTCGATGAAACCGATTGATTTCCTGATAGTGTCCATTCAGGTGTATTTCTTGGAATCCGTTCTGGTCGCACCCCGGCTCTCGCTTCAAATTCATTATTATAAGCTCTCTTTTCATACAAATTAGTCCGATCCGGGTATGTACTACATACATGAGAAATACTGCAGGAAGTAAAGGCTTGTCTACTTTTGAATACTTTCAGAATGAAAACATATGTTACATGATGTTTATAAGGAATATGTTGTATTATAATGTGTTTGTAAGGGATGCACAAAAGTATAATGGATTCTCGCACGATTTTTAATTAATGATCCATACAATGGCTCATAAAACCTAATTCGATCCACTTCCTACGAAGCAGTCACATTTGGGATAGGGACTGCAATTAACATCCAAGATATACGTAAAGAAGGAAATCGTATTCAAAATCTGGAGAGCACTTATTTAAAAATTTGATGGCTTCAACGTCGCTGGCATACGTTTGCATAAAATTGGCTCAAATTTGTGATTGTCTTTTGGTAGGTGTGATGAAATTTGTTTTGTTTAGAAGATTGAGCAGGTTTTCCTGAAAAAAAGCTTTGAAAAAAAATATCTTCGGATCAAACAAGGGATAGTGCAGATAAATTTACACTTTAGCTGGTATCATTGCATTTCCATTGTTTTGGAAGTGTTTGTCTAGAAATAAATAATTTTTTCATCTCTTCACTTTTTTGTCGCCATTTTTCACCGAAATGAATGTCAGCGTCGCTCACGCATCTGATTTTCGAATAAATATTGATCAAAATATATATTGCACCCTCCGAGTTTTAAGCCATCCTGTACATTTGACAAAAAGTAACTTTTTTAAAAGCACACTTTACTTGTGTTTGCACCTAGCAATTGAACGTTCGTTGAGTGTTAGAAATAACTTACTTCTGTACGAAGTTTAATTCTTATTAGTTTTCTGCATATACGGAAATCATATTCTATTGAAATTATCTTCCTAATTTTTTAAAGATTGTGTAGCTCGAGCTTTATCTGAAAGTGTTCATTTTTTTTGCTTTCTGCAGTTATTTTTATCTTTAGCTGTAAACTAAAATGAATCAGCTTGTTTAGTCTCCTTGCTTAGTATAACGCATAGTTCATATTACGCTATTTCCGAGCTGTATATGAGTTTGGATTCAAGATTTATATTTATTACTATTTTACAGGGGTAAACCTCACAATTATGTAGAGCATTATAAAGAAAGGACGATAGCGTAATACTGTTCCAAGAAATCGGGACAACAATTATCTGGTGGCGGATTTACTGTAAAGTTTTACATATATTTCATATATAACATAATTATCTTATGAATTTATGGAAAGTCTCAAACATTAGGGTTATATTTAATCCCTTGGGACTAGTTGCGACTATTACATTTTCATTTGTCATGCGATTAAATTCGTAATGACCGGATTAAACTGACGTGCTCAAAAGAAATCGTTTGAATTTTGTAAAATTGACAGATTTTCATTCCAAAATGAAAATGGTTGAAATTCTAACTGCGTTATATAAATTTTAAAAATATAATTGTACATAATACTTGTCAGGTAGCCGATATGCCGATAAGACAGGAACGTTAAGAAATTTTTTGTAAATTCTGCCACCAACACTAAATTTAGTGGATAATTAGAATATAGTTGAATTTGTATGAATATGTGAATAGTTTAGATGATTCTAATCAATAATGTAGTCCTAGTGCGTCACACTAAGAGTGGACTTTGTCACTTGGAACAGAAGGCAGGTGATGTCATGTCTTCATAATTTAGTTGAATCGCTTTAAATGTGACTTTTCTACATTACTCACTTCAGGACATTCACATTTATTATTTATTCTATGACTTTATTTGGAAACACATGTTAATTTTTTCTATTTTGTTTCACTGTTCCTTGGTTTATTATGGAGATATGGTTCAGAATTTATTTAAAATCTTTTATAATTTTAAATCGGGAAAATATTTCATTATATCACACGTAAAGCTCATATCTGAAGAATTTGTAAAAATCTGAAAATGAATTAAATTTACTACGAGTCGCGTTCAAAACGTACGGAAATATAAGTTTTGTGTTCGTCTCTAGTGAAATTTCAAATGTGCTACTTTAATCTTAATTTGTAAATGATGAACCTATGAAAATATATACTGGAATAACACACTGTTATAAACTTTAATAAAAGTGATTTTACTAAATTGTCTGAGATGGATTATATTGTTGTAATTCCAAAACCCTACCGAAATATAAATTTTAGCCGGTTATGGACATCGTCATCCATCACTACCCATTTATGGTCTAGTAAAAGTCCTTACCACTAATCGTAAGAATCACCAGTGGAGAAAATCTTAATAGCCGGATTCCATTCCAAACGCACACTTCACCATCGACACGATTTATAAAAAAGTCCGAAAATTGACTTCGAAGTAAAACGTTAATGAATAGTTTTACTATCCGAATGAAATTACTCTGATGAACTGCAAATCAAATGATAGGAGTTTATAAAAATTCACGGACATCATCACCGTAGTCAAAATCAGGAATTACAACATTTAAATCTCAATTTATTATCACCGATCTTAATTTACTTACACACAACACTTGCATGCCTGACTAAAGCATCGCAAAAATGATAAATATTTCATATTTTTAAATATATTTGCGAAGAAATAAAATCAATAGGGAAATAATTAAATATGTGCGGAGGAAAATAGATACATATCGTTTCGTATATTTAAAAATTGCGAACTAGTAAAGAAAACAATTAAATTAAAAACGAATTACTACAGCATTAACTTCAGACTTAATTACAATGTCAACTTAAGATTTACGAAAGCTACGATTTGCGTTACAAGCAACACGGTAAGAAACTAATTTCGCAGAACCAGAGATGTTCAAAGCAAACTTTTTTTGTTGTTTATTTGGCATGCGTTTTATTTGGTAAGAGTGATGGTCTCACAATTCATTTTCACTCTATTATAAGTTTTTTTTCTCGAAAATATTTGGATAACTCATCTTGTATTTAGAATTCTGTTAGGGAACATTATCAATCCATTTTGGTCAGGAGTTGAGAAAATTAAAAAAAAGGCAGGATAGGAAAATGTTGAGAATGGTTCGTTGAATCCAGTATGGGGATGGAAGTCTGTTCTATGGGAAGCCAAATATATCGCTCCAGCTAACATCCCAAATGAAACGACGTATGATAATTCCAGCAATGCACACAACGATAAATCCAACCGTAACTCCAAACGAGGCCGAATTACCAATTTCAATCATATCCGGAGCAGCCATAATAAGTTCACCATCAGCATCTCTTTGACCATTAGCAATTTGCCAATTAAAAAGGTCTTCCATCGGATCACCTATATCACCGATTCCGTGACCTTCCATAGGAGCCAAAACTCTTGGTGGTGCTGGTTGTGCAGCAACAATTGTTTCAGGAGTAGTAACAGGGTCAGCCAAAACTCCATTAGAATGTGGTATACGAAATAGACGTTGAGTGTTAGTGGCCGAAAGTGTAGTACTTTCGGTCTTCATCTTTCGAGTCTAAGGAAATATATGTTTTTAGTAAATCTTTCAATTTTGCAACGTACCCATTGTCCACCCAAAAAATATCTCTACTTACGTAAGTAATCATATCAGCACATGGACCACATTGAGGACACTCAAAGGCTAAACTCTTTCTGGCAAAAGCTCGTCGCTGCTCTGAAGAGCATTCAAGGGATCCAATCGCACCTAATCAACACATAAACATTGAATTAATAATTGATTCAAAATTTAAAAGAGAATTGCAACTTCGAATGATCATACCTGGGCTGGAAGTGTTCATGAAGGCCACGAGAGCAGCCACGGCCGTACGAATTGACCAGCAAGGACGCCAAGTTTCAGGATGGTAAGACGAAATGGATAAGCAAATCTTCTTGCCAACTTCAAAACGCCCATTCGGCTGTTAGAAGAAAACAAATCGTAAATGGAAACCCATGTGCCAATTCAAGTCGCTAAACTTTAAAATATTTCCGTTCCTATCTGTCTCCTTATCTTAATATCGGTTTCATTTGATGTATATTAATATTACCGTGAGCATAATGAAGCCAGGAGGATTCATCGGATAATCAGCTGGAAGCAAAATCCGTCCATGGTAAATTCCAACGTCAAAGTCTGTGTCAGGAGCTCCCCTCTGTGATAGTTTAAATAACACAAAATTATTTAACCATTTAACACACAAATATTATTTCTATATTTCGCTTTCAAAATCTTACAAAAGTAAAATGCCACTCAAAAATATTCTCTTCCAACGGTTGGGCAGAAAATTCTTCATTTGAGCTACCAAGTTCTCTAGCCTCAGCCAGAATCCGTTTGACGGCTAAAAAATTCCAAATGATAATCGAATTCAAGTTAATTATAGTTTAATCAAAATTTAATTATTGAAAGGATTAATACTTACACGGACTGCGCATATTGTACTGTTCAGTTCGAATGGTTTCAGCTGGAGCTGGGGGTGGAGGAACATTAGAAGAGTCTTCGTCCATTTTAATTTATGTGGTGCAAATGTCTTATCTATTAAAAAAAGTAATTGTTAACCGTATGGACAGTAGAATTCGGTATATTCGTTATTCAGTGTTAGCCGAATATTTGGTTCACAATTATATCTACCATATACCCAATTTTTGAGTTTGTAGATTGAATTTTGATTTTGACCTTGACTTCCTTATTGAAAAAATGCTGTATTTTATTAAGACCTTTGACCTATTTAGTATTGGATGGGCACTGGATATGTACCGTCAATTTTAAATTAAATTCCAAGATTGATCCTTTGCTTTTGTTGACAAGTAAAGAAGTTAATGACTTACAAAATTGGTGAGGATAGGAGAGTCAGTCTATATAGTTGTCAGAATTTTGTAATTTTGAGAAATTTTAATGACCGATAATTTTGAATGAGTTGTTTCCAAGTGAAACCACTCAGCTGAGTGAAGAAGGAGGGTGGTGGCCCAATTTTGAAGAACTACTGACGACAACTAGTTTCATTCAACCTTTATTATTATGTTCAATTGTCTATTTGGAAAAGGCGCCAGGGGTGAAACACGTTGAACAAGGGGTCTTTGTCGTCACCACTTCTATGACGCAAATTCACAACCAATCGGGGGTATCGAGATACAGTTACGAATTTACCAATAAATATCCACACAATTGTCTAAAATGTTAAAATACGGTGCAGAGAATAGGGTAGGAAGTACTAAAATTTAAATAAATTTTCAACGAATTTTAAAAATATTTACTATACACAAACGGCTTTCAAAAAATTTCATTGGTTATCTCGTCTGCAGAATCCTTCATCAAAATGCTCGCAGCCGATTAAAAAACTAAACTACCTACATCTTCTACAAAATGTACGAACAGCAACCAGCGGAATCCGTGCAGATTATTTTGTGAATATCATAAAGTCATGGAAATATTTTATGCACGAAGTACGTACTCTTATGTCGAATAAATTGTTGAATCGATTAGTTTGCTCACTTGTAAGGTCTGGAATCCAATACGATTTTGATTAGCGCAATTACCACACGGATGATCGTAATCCAAGCGTAAAGAGGAATCTTCATTTCACTTGACGCGTTTGACCGCCGTCTAATTCGTATATGCAAAAACTACAGGGACTGAAAAGTTTCGGTAGTGTCTTCTGTAATTGCGAAAGCCAAACTGACCAAAGAAGAGGTCAGTGACATCAGTCAACCAATACCCTCATCTCATTAGTGTAGACAAACATCCGTAGCAGTTTTCCAAAAATGATGCTAACTCGCCGTTTCCAAGGAAGCTTTATTCCAGTTAATGGCGATACCGCATGGCAGCTCATATGTCATGCGGTGACGAGCTTTGTATGTGAAAAAAGGTCATTGACCTCCATTTGTAGCTCAATTGAAGATGGTCCGTAAATTAGTGCCGTGCACTATTTTTACTTGCATAAGTTGTAGATCGTTGTATCTGTTATGGAAAAGCCGCTTTAGCGGTTAGAATAGAATTGACATTATACACATAAACAGCACAACAAAAAAGGAGGTTCAAATGTAGCGATCTTAGGAACCCAACAAAAAAACTATGTTGGAAACACAACGAATAATTTCGTTTGTTTGTTTGTTTATTTAAGTGTCTTTCAAAGCATTCAAGAACACGAAGTGAACAAATTGACTGTCTTATGGGAATTCATTAATAGCTGAACTTGCTGAACCTATTGGTCGTCTCGTCAATTGTTTTCATAGGATGGCGATGGGCGGGTATACAACGTAATGACCAGTAATTTCATCAACACTACGCCCGGTTTAAAGTATTCCGGGTCCGAATGTTGACAACAGCTGAAGCTGATATACTTTACCATAATAAAGGGAATTAACTAGCGAATTTTGATGAAACGTTAAAAAAGTTTTAATGATGACTGATTTGTTTGACTGAAATATGCGAATATTTACAAAACCTTGTGTTAAGCTTGAAATTAGAGTAAGATTTCAAAATTTAATGATTTCGTGAATGTGTAAGAAATAAATAGACGCTTATACTTTGTTTTTTCATAAGCTTGATCATATTTTCATTGATTATATTTTGGAATCGACGTCAAAATAATTACGTGCTCCTAAATATGTGTTCAACAGCTGCATAGTTAAAGTGCATGAAATTCTTCAGAATTCGTAGGTACAATTGAACTGTAATCTAAAAGTCTTGAGATTTGAGAGATGTAGATTTGAGCACAACTTCATTATCAGTCGAGTAAAAACTAATTACAATAGGTAAAGTGTCAAGTATGTATTGACAAG
>JAQGCA010000318.1:0-31549 GCA_034698945.1 Protaphorura quadriocellata
GAACTTCTTTTTTTTACTAAATGCCACTAAATGCCACTTTTTAGTAAATGCCACTAAATGCCACTTAATTTTGGAAAGGCCATGTCACTAAATGCCACTAAATGCCAGTACTAAATGCCAGGTGCTAAATACCATCTCGAACCCTGTTTCTGATGTACCACTCTGAGATCAAAACAAAGTTCGGTTCGACTTGTGCATACGCAATGAGGGATAGGACGTGGAAGTTATTTCGTTTTGGTAGCTTTATGGAAAAAAAGCAGGAATTTTACGCTTGTCCCAAATCCGGCAAAGAAAGAAAAACTCAGAGGTGAAACGCTACCATTCATACAAAATGAATATTCTTGCTAAAATCAATGGTTTCCAAGTCCTATACATTTAACAGCTTTTAATCAGGGGTATATTGCACACAAATACAGCGAAGCTGCAGGGGCTCACTGTATCACAACATTCTTCTGAATGACATTTTTCTGGTAGCACCCTTTCGAGGTGCTCGTCTTACGTGAAGTACAAGTAACGAAGGAATGAGTGATCCCAATTTCGGACGAAAGAAACGGTTCATTAATGCATTCACACGAAGATGTACTTAAAAAGTTGAATGTAAATGCATGTTATGTTATATTTCCTAAGTCAGTGCTTGGGTTGATATAGAGGGTGTGGAGGGCAGAGAATCTAATCTTCAAAGTTGTATTTTATTCTGTGGATGACTCAAAGTCTGGGTTCAAATGAAATGAATCTTGTAGAGGAGTATTCGAGAGTTCGTGGAGTATTCGTGCAATTTTTCAGTCAAAGTCATGGATGAGCTCATGGCTTAATATATGTGTACAAGCATGTGTGTGAATATATGTACAAGGGTTACTCGTGTTGTTCAGCCTTTAATCTTCTCACCTTCGAAACAAAAGGATCAATTCCGGCGATGATGTTGTGCAATAATGGTCCAAAGAATTTTGGGTCAAAAAGTCCGCACTTCCTGAGACTCACGATAATAAAACAAACGGAAAAATGTATGTGGATTTGTGGACATCACCTGGATTGGACTGATCCGGAATTTCTATTCAGAAATTTCTCGGAGAATCTAGTCGTCGTACCGACCGAAATTCAATCTCAGAATTTCTTACTTTGGATCTTTCCACCTTCGACCTGTTATTGATGCACAAAAGAAAAAAGAGAAGAAAGGAACAGAGATACTAAAGAATACAACTTGTGGAATTTGGCGGAATTGTGACGGAATATCTTGACCACATAAGTACTATTTGTGACGATGTCAGTTAATTAATAGTTAGTTAATTTCTTTTATTGCGGTCAAGAATGTCAGCTTACGTTTACGCGTGCGAGAGTACGCACTACTTTATATTTCTAACGTATTATTCTAAATTCGAAAAACTTATGATCCGTGATTTTGAATAATCAACTAAAATAATTTGCAAACACTAATGTAGCTAGCTAGAATATTACCAAATATTTTCGAAGAATTCAAAAACCGGATTTGGTGAGTAACATTCTTACCGAATCCCCAATTTCATTTTTCAGTTAACGATTTTTGTATGTTAAAATCGTGAATGTGATGCTGATTAGACAGCGCGTTTACACATTTTGTCGGTAGCATTGATTTTGCAATTAAAGACTCACGATCGAGTGAGCTCTTTGATTTTAACCGGTCGATCTTTCCACAGTAACATGTTCGCAGTAATGGAAAGGTATTGGAATGGTAATTATTTTTTTCAAATTACTCCATTAAATGAAGAAGCCTTATGAGAAAAGTGATTCGCCTACACAAACTATAACATTCCATTGCCATTACCAGTGCAGTGTTTTTTTTTTCACGGTCATCAAATTGTAGAATGACAGTTTCTTTTCACGATTAAGCAGCCCATGCCTCTAACTACATTGCATTGAACACACTGCCAAATGTTTGTCTCCTTAACCTGGATTTATAAGGCAATTCAATTGAAAGAGTACTCAATCCACTGCAGTGCGTAATAATGCACTGCTTAAAAATGAAAGGAGAGCCATTAAAATTAGTTAGTTTTTCATTGCTTTGTAAATCAAAGAGTAGAGGGTGGAGTCCCATTTCAGAAACAAGGTCGGTCGGCCCATAATACGCTGTAATAGCATTGCCAGTTAGCATGGCAGTAGTGTAATTAGATTTGCATTTAAACCGCTCAAACTAGTAAAATAAAAAAGGCATCTGTGAGATTGAATGAGGATGAAAGTCGATTAAAAGCTTTAGACAGATTGTGAGCTTGTGGCAGAAACTGTTAAATACGTGCATGAAATGCACACGATGTAAACAAATATTATGGTTAAGCTTGTATGAAATGTAAGGAAGCATTGGCGGTTTCGCCTGCCTTCGGTTTAGCGATATCATACTGAATTGTCAATTACACTTTGAAACAAAAGGACGTACAAATGGAATTAGCGGTTCCGGGTTTAGCAGTTTTTTTAATATTAGGTTTGGTTCACTGCAATCCGCGCGAAATGTATTATAAAGATCTGTTTAGACGAATGAAATTGGAGAAAGAATTGATAAAGTCGATTAGAGTTCTTTCTAGTTTCGGTTCTGTACCTTGGAATCACTCATGATACAATGAGAGAGAAATGATTTTGGGCCTATCGGTTTTGGTACCGAATAAAATCACATGAAAGACAGCTGAATATTTATAAATCTCGGCAATACTTTTAGCTATAACCGCTTGAACTCGGCTGGTAAGAAATGAAACCCGGGTATTTTGAATTTGAAGTTGAACTCACCGCCAAGGGTGTGGAATAAAACCGGACGGACAATCACATTCCAGGCAGGGGCGTCCAATGTCATCGCTCTAAAATTAATCGATCAAATTGGTCAAATCGAAAATCAATTTTCCATATTAAAATGAGTCCTTGTGTGAGTTGTATGTACCCCAGGGTAAAGCCGGTCGTTAATGCTATTTTGACTGTCCGAGGATTCCTGGTGTTGTTGGAGAGAGGCGGACATGGTATAAATTCAATACGAATTGGCGATAAGGAATTTCGGATAACAACTTCCACTACCACATCCAGTTCCAAAATCCGACCGCACTACACTGCACTTGCGGTTAGACAGATGTAATGGATCAAAAATCAGTGGTCTCAGACACAATAATGAAATTCACAGTGGAATGAAATGAATGAATGATTCAATGCAATCCACAAGGGTAGAAGAGAAATTGTAGATTGTAGATACTGTAGGACATATATATTGTATGACTTGACTAGTACATCATGTAATCATTTCCTATGTTTACACTTTGAAGTACATGGTCAACTATCCAACTCTTGCTCTTCAACTCACTCACCAAAGACAAATAAAGTGCCCATGGACATAAAAGAGTTCTCATGGTCATCCCCAATACTAGTCATCTCAAAGTCTATCTACTACCTTCCCTTGTTGGTCCGACGTCTCTCTGGCCAAATAGGGACATGGAAGATCAACATAACAGAAGAAAGGGGTGCAGATATCAGGCGGTGGTGGTGGATCATTCATGGATCAATCTCCAACCCAAAATCAGTCCAAACAAATCTTATCAGTAGCATTCATTATTGACATTTTTTTCGATTAAGGTTAACGCAGATTTTAGTGCATGTCCATACTCACTGATTCTCGCAGTCCAAAGAAAAGTCTTTCAGAAAACAGAGGTAGGCTGACCAGTCAGATACATTTTTAGGACTCGAAAATATAATTTGTAAGAAATTTTGTCCACATCGGCCTCAAAAAAACATTGTTGCTTGACGTGCATACATTTTAAGGTGTACATGCCGAATGCTATGACGCGCGTGGCAGAACACACAGAAATTTTGGGGTTATTGTGTATTTGTTTCTGTCTAGGGTGCTACCCAAATGCATTCAAACATATCTAGATACTAGGTAGGATTACATGAGACAGGAGTGACGATCTTCAATTTGTCCAAATTATTGACAATCCTCAATAGTGGACTAGGTCCTAGATATAATTCCAAACAAAATATACTCTCCTTAATAGATGGGATAAAAGAAATCTACCTGTCTGTAATATTTAGCGAATTTGTGCTTTAATAATTCCTATGCCGACTTGTCAGTTTCCTAAAAGACTTCTCGGAAAAGATCGACTTATTGTGGCATTCAGATTCCACTTTAGAATTTATTTATATTTGAGATTTTACATGATTACTAAAACTAGTTTGAATTCTATGCATTACTAAGGTGAATGTTTAATTTTTTCGTAGCATGGCAGAAGTACAAATGTCACAAACGATGCAAATATCCACCGGTTTGACAAGTCTGCTTTTGTACAGACCTCAAAATGTATCATAAATCACTTGGCGTGTTCAGAGAAATTTTATCGTAGACCTACTTTTATTTACCCTGTATGGTTTTGAAAGTATCCTAAACTCAAGCGGTACAAATATTAATTGACAAAGGCAAGGTGCTAATTTCGGAAGTCATGGGTCTGACTGCTGCTACGACTAAATCCAATTTCGATCATTAGTATTAGAAGTATGACACATAACAAAGAAATTACAGGGTGTCGCATTGATATCAACCACATATCGCTCCTCTAAAGTCCAATTTTGGAAGAAAACATATTTAAATAAGTATGTGAATGACAAAAAACTATAGATTCCTCTAGTCGATCGCGTGGCGCAGTACAAACTGTAGTAACCATAACAGATGATATTGACTTGAATTTTAATTTGTAAATATTAACATCCAAAAGTGTACAATCTGTCATAATTATGCAATCAGCTTGCGTACTTAGCATGTCTGAATCGGAGAGGGTAGCACTCCAAATAAAAAACTAACAAACACACGCAGAATTTTCTAAAAATCATTGCGCCTAGAACTGATACTCCAAAACCTAAAGATAGTTGAAGGGAAGGGGGGGGGGGGCTAAACGATTTCATGATCTCAACATATTTTGCATGTTCCTTTTGGCAAATAATTCTTTTTAAGCTGTATGATTTCGTGTAACTCACTAATGTCAGAAACACAAGATTATTTATGTTTTCTTCGCTAATCTCGCTTCTGTTAGCTAAGAGATGCTGAACAAATGAATATTTTGTTTGAATATTATGCGAATTAAATATTTTTTTAAAAAATATATATTTTGGTCCAAAGGATCCAAAAGGTGTCGAAAAGAAAATCTATAAATGTGGAGAAGTCGGGATTTACCGCCATGTTCCCAAGAACGGCACTTATCAAAGTAATTAGGCTAAATAACGAACACCAGAAATCCTGTCTCTTTTGGAGTCGTTTATGCTGGCGGATTAGTCCTTTGATTCATATACGGATGTTGATGTGTTCATTTTCAACTTCTCCGAATGATAAGTGTGGATAAGTTGCTTGTTTTGGCATTGATGATTTCAGACTTTATTTTAGGATATGTTTATTTAACGGATTTTTTACATGAGAACTATGGTTATGCACGCAATACTGATTGCGTTCATATGTTCATAATCTTTTACAGCAAAGAAATGTCACAGTCTAAATTAATGTTGCTTCGCCACCACCGGTTTGACGAGTCTGATTTTGTACAGACATCCAAAGATGTCATAAATTATTTAGGGTGTTGAGAGTAATTTCAATTTCGACGTGCCATTGTTTATGCTGTCTAGTTTTCAGTATTAGTTAGTTAAGTTCTTTTAACTAACTAATACTGAAAACTAGTCAGCATCAGCATCAGTATTTTACTCACCAGTGGTATATTAACTGACAAAAGACAGGTGCTAATTAAGCAAGTCTATAGACACATTTATGCGACGATTACGAACGAGATGTAACAAAGAGAAAGCACAGGGTGGTGCATATGTAATTACACACCCCATCATTCCTGTAGTGCAAGTTAAAAAGAGATACACAGCTTGTAGAGAATTTAATCTGGAATACATAGAAATTGATAAGCGCGTTACCCTGAAATGTAATTAAATTGGGTTAATCTTACGATTAGAAATATGTAGTATCAACTTGTTAATTTCCTCTTCACCGTAGAAATTCTATTGAAATATGTACAAAACTGGTTGCCAGTAAATGGACATGCAGAGAGAAAAGTATTTTACGATGTTTATTTGCGAGTGACAAATTATCACAGATTTAAACCTTCATTTGGTTTGGTTAGAATTTTGTAAAGTTCATTTTTCTTCACATATGTATGATTGTTGCTGAACATGTCTCGGCCTTATACCGCTGCAACCCCGTAATTCTCTGACGAGGTCACTGATTTAATTTTGACGATCCCGTCGTAGTTTGGACTTGGAGTGTAGTCGAATGCTACAATATCTCGTGCTCGGACAGCCTGAAATCAAACAATTGATTTGTATGACGCGTAAATTGTTGGTGATGTCGCATCACGGATTACAAGACTTCGTAAGATCTGACAAGGACCCACATTTTTACATAAAACGCAGATTAGGCTAATTTACTAGGGATTAGTAATGTCTAGTGTCCCAATTCACGTTTGTCGTTAGACAAAATTATTTTCTGATTACTAAGTTTTATAATACACTCTCTTGCAGATTCCATTCGAATATTATCTCGAACGGTTCGACAGAAATATTTCTACCAACCTGTCAAAATCTACGTCGGCATATCAATTTACTTGTGGCCTTGATGTAATGACTCGGTATATTTTTGAACCTATCGGCTACTTATATGAAAAGTGATTTCCTTGCGTGAATTTTACAAAGAACTTGAGGATGACCTCATGAAGAGAAGTCTTTTAGTCATTATGGAAACTATCGATGATTTATAAGGTCGGATGAGATTCGTGGTGAGTATTTTGTATACTATTTCAGCCAAACTATTTCATTTCATCCTGATATAAATATAATAGGACTCATTTAGCAGATACCATTCAAACTTGATTATTTTCATATTTTATTCGTACCCTAGTCGTGTAAACATGTCTGACTTGGCGACAGTTCTGTACAACTTTATTCAGCCCGTATTTGCTCAATTTTCCACAGTTTCCCACCCACAATTCAACAAGGTTGGAGAAATTCTCAGAAACGTAATCCATCCCACAATCTGTAATCTGAAATGTTTAAAAAAAAGTAATTGTTCAGATATGTGTAACACTACAAGAATTCTGAATTTCACAATTTTACCGAATAACAAGAATTTAACTTCAACACACGAAGATCGGGGATTCTTAGTCCATTCATCAGGCCAACGTCGGTAATTCCAGCATTCAAACTCAAGTCAAGGTGCTTCAATCCTATATGTGCGATATAATTAGCAATCAATATGTATTACATGATATAGCGACCGCTGGAATCCCGAATATCCTCAAGACCATCATTATGCATCGAATACATTCTGTAGCCCAAACCTGAGCGCCTGGTACAGGTTTCACTTCAGTTGGTTCTGCGGTAATTAATATTAAATGGACAATGTACCGGTAAGGTTTGTGAGACTGGTTCGAATGCCAGCTTGAGGTTGAAGTTGCATTTGTTGGTTGGCCCGATCCAAAATTTCTTGTCCAGTTGGAGCAGTCCCAGCCGTGCGCATTACCAGACCAAAAGTTACACATTTTCGGAGATCCTTAATTTCCGCCTCCGTCAGTCCAGTCACATGAGTGTCGTTCACACCGCAATTGGTCACAACCAGGGTTTCCAATAGGATCAGCTCTCTGATGATTGTTGGGAACACCGTATTCATTGAATGGACGTATGGACCACGGATTTCCAGTTTAGTCAGTCTCCTGCTCATAAAGAGTGATTTGATTCGATTCTTTATTATAGTGATATTTTAAAGCATTCAGACATACAAGTACGTAAACTAATTGCCTTAACTTGAAAACAGTAATTTTTGGTCTTAATTTTAACTGTATAATATTTTAAATATTATACAGTTTAAATATAGAACTTTACATAAAATATTTGAGGTAAAAGAAGTAAACTCTCTGACATTTACTGTCAGACATCTGCGTATTATTCGTTAGAAAAATGGTATACTTAATTTGACCCTCAGGAGTTGTCTTAAAGGTTTTCTAAGTTTTTCTTTACCAAAAACCTATAGTTATCCTATATACCTATAGTTGTCTGAAACGATTTTCCTGGGGTCAGAAATGACCAAACCTAACCTAGTCTAACCTAGGTCAAGTCAGGTTAAGTTATGTTAAGTAGGTTAGGTCATTGTTGGCGTCGCCAGAGTTTGTTTCAAGTGGTAAGACATTGACTTTTTGGTCATTCTTAGAACATTCACTTTAGAGCATTCTTCAAACATATTCCGAATACGTATACTCCGGCTTGCTCTCCATTTGACGAAGAAGTGGAAGAATTTTGAAAATACGCTTTACCAACTTTGCGCCACTTTATTATAAAGGATTGACTTCTACAATTCAGCGTTCGGAACTTAAAAGGTCGTATTGAGATCGGAATTACCTGAACGAATCTAGAGCTGGACTTTCGAGAGTCACATTTTGAGCCAAGTCGTTCATTGTAATATATTTATTCAAAGACAATTTTGTCAAGGAAGCTGGTAAATTTGCGAGAAATTCTGGGTTCATCTTCGTTTCGACACCGCGAAGTATGGAATTGTCATTGGCGGGTTGTCGACGTCGCCAGCGTGGAATTACATTACGCCGCCCTCCATAAATACGGCCAATGTCAATTTGACTTAACACCTGTACGAAACAAAACATACAATTATAGATTTGTTACAAATCCGTGCATTTCTAAGCAAGCTGAAGAGGTTATCACATGAGTCGAGTCAGGGCTTCCGTTTCATTTTCTGACCTCCCAAAATATCACGATCGCGATACTTGATAAATATCTAGTAGTTCCTTTTCAATCTTTTGTCTTTATTAAATGGCCACCTTACTGTGAGATAGGTGTTAAAATCTTAGCCATAAGGTTCAAATAGTAAGTATTATTAGTATTAATACTTCCTCCATTGGAACGGAGAAAGTTGACAGAAAACACGGAGCTGGATTCAGGCAGGACCTTCTAAATTAAATTTTTAAAATAAACCTCAAACACGGCGATACCTTTGAGTCCATGATTTTCAAGCGCTCCAGCTTCAGAAAAGATTGAAGCTGTGGTAGTTGTATGGTGTTCAAAATACGATTACTAGCTATGGTAATCTCCAGCTCAACAATGGTTTTATGAGGCTTTAGTATTTCCTCAATGACCTCATTGGTTACATCCCCCTCAAAACTCAAACTGAGCTTCTCAATATCACGACAGTTATTCATAAATTGAATCAAGGATTGATAATTATCTTGGTCGGGAAGAACTGTCAACGCGAGTTCTTTGACTGGAACCGCACAACCCGGGCGACTGGCCAAACTTGAGAACAATTTGGACTGGAAGTTATTTGCATGGAATCCAATCTTTGTCAATGTTCCAGCATTTCGGACAAACAAAGTGCAGAGATTTTTCTCAAATTCGTCAAATCGGGCTTCCATAGTTGGTCTGGGAGCAAAATTCTTTTGCATTTCGTTGGTGTGCCGAGTTGGCGGAAGATTAAGTTCAGTTGAATTAAAACAACCCGCAACTGTGAGAGATTCAAGAGATCCAGTTCGAGCAATCAAGTAGTCCATAAAACACTGCTCAATTTTGTTTACATTGTCCAGTGTCAAGTGGCGAATCGGACTGATTACAACCGGAGCTGGAGGAGCCTGAAATTGCAGTCGAGTTATCAGAAATTGTCCCACGGATATTTATGTCAAGTGTGAATTTATCTCCACGTTTCAAAGCTAAATCCGTGGGTTCTCAGAAGATAGTGAGATACACATTTTGTAGAGCATCTTTCCTAGGGTGTAAGGGCGTATGGTATATGTGTCACTAGTCGATACCACGGTAGCAGGAATGAAACTATCTCTAACATTCTCGTATAACTTTCATATTACTTCTATGTTCTGTGCTCTGCACAATTTTCGGCTACACTCCCAAATAAAGCTCTCTACAAAATGTGCATGACATTGTCAACGTTTCTGGTAACGAGGGGTTGATTATGAGCCCTGTATTTGTCAAATTAGGTGCACGACGTACATCTGGGAAATTTCGATGGAAGTGAGGATGATTATGAAAGTCGTCCAAATCTCGGAAATTGCTTCGAGTCATAATTAGCGTCTTCAAATGTGGGGAATGATCCAACAAAAGTGCAAGACCATCACACTCCATGCTGCACCGATTAATAATCAGTTTATCCAACAATGAAGCAGCGTTGTGCCAGTAGTTCTTGAATGAAACTTTGGTTCCACGGTACATGAAATGAAACAGCTCACAAGAATTCCATTTCAAGGTGTCCTCAAAATCATCTGTTTCGGCGACAGCCTGGTACCATCTATCGACAATTTTTCCTGAAATGGTTGGCAAATAATTAGACCTGTTTTTGTAAAACCATACTACTTTGAAATACTTAGTCGAAATCAACTAACCATTGAGTCTGGACCGAACCTTCGGGCAGATCAAGACACTTTCATTCCAGTTTTTCGAGAGTTGACGAAATCCCATCAACTCAACATGTGTCAAAAATGGAAGCAAGTTTCGGATAACATTCTGAAATGACGAAATGACGAATCAATGTCCTGTTATTTATTATTTGCATCGCTTATTGAATACTTAATATTAATTGCGAAAATCGAACTGTAGCACTCGCAGTATAACTACTAACCATGTTGTCCAGACGAGTTCCCTGTGCGTGTGCAAGCGCAACCCCTTGGACGGCGACGGCAGCCATTATACCCGGCGGTCACCGTATTCTAGTAGTTAAAGATCAAACTATTTTTCTTGTCGAGTTGTGTTGAAATCTGTGTTAGCGTTCTTTTCGTTGAGAAATGATGTGGCGGATTTTGCTGATGTGGTGTTAGGAATGATCTCTGATGTATTTCACAGTATTTGTGTACTGTCAACAAACAATCTTTCGACAGGAAGTGTCATAACTACGAACTGATCGGAAGTCATCTCGAGGACAACCATCATTTCTGAAGTCCAAACCTCTTTCCGCCACGTTGTTTTGCAAGAAAGTACAGCTACTAAGTTATTTCGTCGTGGCCCAGTTGTGCAAATCGCGTTTAGACATTATGACCAGCGATTATTTAAGACTATCTCTAATATTGACCGGAGTTTTATTGTACCTTACTTCTAGGGGTGAAACCCTCACAAAATTGAAAGCTAACAAAATTTCGTCAAAGATACTGTTCAGCCATGTGTGCCTATCCGGCGAATTTCAATCGATGATATGTGACAACTTTTTTCATGGCCAACTTTTGACATCCTGGTCGGCCTAAGTTGGGATGTCAAGACTCCTCAAAATTGGTGCTTTAAAATATTGAAAATACATCCTTGCATACAAATACTACAACTACAAGTCATCTCTTTACTGTGTCGTGTCAATCTCCAAACCCAAAAGGTCAAATCCGCTTTTGATCATTGTCTTTGGCATCTAGTATGTGCATTAATGAACTCATTTAAAAACACCTGGCTATAAGGAAATAACAGTTACCGATGATGAGTCGATAACTCGTCAGAAGTCAGTACACGCACGGTTTTCGAGTCTTGATGATGACCCAATAAATATAATACTATATGCAGATTATTCCACGATAAATCGGTGGACATGTGTTTTGGCGGCAGGGCAGCAGAAAATGCGATTCCGTTTGACATCAACATAAGGCGTGTGGGAATGTGAGATTTCGTTCCACTGACGGATGACACAGATGAGTGACTGCTGACACTGATGACACATTGCCATTTTGCAATTTCTAAAGATATAAGATGACAAATGGAATGAGTCGTTGTTGTTCGGTTTAGAATGCAAAGGTGTTACTTGCGATTCTTTTCTGATTTGAACTATTGTTGTTTTGTATCAAGCAATGTGCAAAAACAGTGTAAAACTTCAACACGGCAGGAGTCCAACCCAACCAAGCCAAGCAGTCTATTTTTAGTTGACGAGATATTAAAAGTCCCGTTAGATTCCGAAATTACAATACAATGAAATTTTTTATGGCTTAAGGGAGTGACTTTTAAAGTGAGTAATCCTTAACAGGGAGATTCACATCACATACTAACCCACTGACTCATTTTAAAATAATTCACTTTATTTTAATGTCCCGTGCAGTTTCTCAAATGGATACAACAATTAATACACATATATATTTATAACAATATAAACTTGATAAAATGTCATCTGCCTTTCAACAAACAAATGCAAAAATAACAATAATAAAATCAAAAACATAAATAAAAAATCTGTAAATGTTAAACAATAATTAATCATGATTATCATGTCTCAACTCTGTAAATTGTAAATGTCACTGGCAAGGTAAAGGTGTGCGTGTATGTCGTCGTCGGCGTCTGAGCAAAACTCTTTTGAACTGTTTTGTGGTCAGTTTCATCATCACAGTCAATTAACACTTATCGTTAGTACGTAAAAAAAAGTACTCAAGAGTTCATTACCGTAAATCAAGTAAAGGGAAAGAAATTAACACGTCTAATTTGAAGTGAAAGGAAGGATTCCAACAATGATGTCTGTCATTGCTACAAATGTCCGTAAATCCGTGTCTCAGTCCTTTGAAACATCAAGTCCACCCGTTTGAGCATACCCCTCATAAGTAAATGTCATGTCATGGAGGTGACCTTTACTGTGACCAATTAAAAGTGCCACAGCCTTTGGGAAAACTCCATTTAAGTCAGGTTGTATTGTCCGGGAGGGTCGTGTCAGTTAGACAAGCAAGTTAGGCAGTTATGGTAGACGTCCTTTTGAAGTCATGTCCAAAAATCCAAAAATAACCCGTTAATTACTAATACGTATACGACAGTTTGAGTCCAACTTCATTCATTTAAAGAACTTATTGCTGCACTTGAATTTCTGATCACATTTGAATGTTCGGTTCTTCGTAGCAGCAGCATCTCCAGAATTTTCCTCAAAGTAGGCGGACAATCCGCGAGATACCCGGCCGGTTGTGAGGTATTTACTCCCAAACTCCTCCCATAGTCCCTTGGCCTTCCCACGGTATTTCTCTGGAAATTCTGGTAATTTGCAAATAACTCTTTCCAGACATTCTTCGGCATTCAAAACTTTACTGGTAAGGTCAGCCATGTAAGTTGTAAGGATTTGGTCAGTGCTTCCTCGTGATTCCGATGCCGCCGTACCATCACCCCCTCTTACGGTTGGTGGCGCAAGTGTGATGACAGGAATTGGCAGGAAAAGGATAATGAATGGGAGTGCAATGAGAAGTAGAAGTCCGAGAATGATGAAAGGTTTGACCAATAGGATGTGTTTAGCAATTTTGGCCGCAATGGAAAGACCCTTAAGTGCTTTTAGGGCCTTCAGCCCAGCTGCCGCGGCAATTCCACCACCACCAGCTCCTCCTCCTAGTCCTCCTGGTCCACCTTCCTCACCTCCCAGGTTTCCTAGACTTCCCAGACTTCCGAAACTGCTGAACAGGTCACCGTCAAACAGCGAGTGGGAGCTGGAGTGACCTTCGGTACCATAGTCGGAATGATGATGATGATGGGATTGTTGTGGGTAATGAGTATACTGATAGGCGTAAGATTCTCCAGCTGGTTGGCCGTATTGAGGTGCTGGTTGTCCATATTGCGGTTTTGGCTGTTGAACACTGGCAGGATAGCCTCCTACACTCGGAGGAGAAGGGAGGTAGCTGCTAACACTAGAAGGGTAACCTCCTACAGAAGGAGGGGCATAACTCGGAGCAGGATTGTAGCTGCTGGAAGGATAACCACTCGGTGTGTTATCTGGGTAACCGCCAGGTTTCTGAGGTTGTGCGTACTGAAAGTTTAAAAAGACATCAGATAAATACTAGTTTTACTTCAAGAGCCGATTCACGTCAGTAAAGTGTAACTCTCAAAAATAAGTGACACCCCTGAATTTGTGGCTACCACAAATAATATTTTCTCAAGACAGAAGTTTCAAGTTAATTTCGAACTGAATTCCTCTGAATTTGTAAGAGTATTCAAAATTTATATAGAGTATTTATTATTTAGTTCGGTTGCCGACCTTGCTTGATATCGAATAGCTCCTTAGTTTTTACTGAATTTTCTAAAGGTTGACAGAATCAATAAGAGAAACTCTTCTTCTGAGCTAGAAAGTGTTGAAGCTAACAAGTGCTAAGTTATTTGCATATCTCAATTCTCCCGTCCATAGTACACAGAAAACCGCTGTACAGTTTAAAAATCGTTTTAGAGAATTCCTTACCGATAAGGCTGCTGATGAGGATCCGGAAGCTCCAAAATCGAACGAATTTGATCCGGTCTGCCCAAACTGTTTCCCCTGAACGTCTTGACCAAAACCAAATGAACTTTGAGGAGATTGTGTGGCTGAGTGAACTACCCGGGTTAGGGCTTGATCTCCGAGTGATTGTTGATCAATCTGATAGGAATTACTGTTTGCTGAGAAAACGGCTGATTGTCGACCACCACTACTAATATCTTTGTCTGCCCAAACCAAGCTAGTTAGGGTTGTGGTCACGATGAAAAGTGTGTGAAATCTCATGATGCCGGCCGAGGACCGAATTCGGGGTAGATTATTTTGAGTGGAGTGAACTTGACTGATATGTGTCCGGGGCAAGAGGACAACAATGAGTAAATAAATACTAATGATGAAGATTTGCTTTTATAGTGAGAGGTAGGATTAGGAATGGGGGTAGTCGGCTATTTCGAGACTCGTTAAAGGTTAATTGAATTCCATTCATTCGTGCTTGGGTTGGGATAAGATATGCTTCTTTACTGTTCATTGTTCACCCAGTCGGAGAGATGATCAGGTCAAAGAGGGCAGATCAAACATTCTACACATGTTTCCATCAATCCATCCAATCATCCGTCACCTTATCCCTTTTGTCTTTGCTTGTTTCTACTACTTGTGTCGGAGGCAGCGGTGGTTGACATTGACAGTCAGGACTCCATATTTACAATATTTCGCCGGAAATCCTTTAAATCTTCAAATTATGGTGCATTTTATGTTCTTGAACAGATCCGGGATCCGGTCGCCAATATTTGAAACGACCTATTGATTTTGATGATTTTAAAAATTAATCTCGCATGACACACTTTTCTCAAGTCATGTTTCTTGACCTCCCGTCTTCAGTGATTTGTAGATTAGGAGTTTGAGCGGTGGCGACAAGGAGTGATTAGTTTTGAAGTTTAATTAGAGAAAGATGATTTTATCCATAATGATATGTATTAGGAACATGCTGTGGTGATGGGCTTAAGTTTGACATCCTGCATGGATATGCAATAAAACAAAAGGATTTTCCTCCAAGAAGTCATCCAAGCTTGAACACTTATCTGAGAAATCTTATGTTATGAGGTATGCACGCCCAGTTAAGCAAAGCTGGTGCGTACATCGTATTATTGTAAAAAAAATCGTAAACGTATTCATGTCCGTGTGTCCACTTGTACCATGTCAGTCTTAATAGTTGTCATGTTTTGTTGAGCGTGTCATTTCGTTAATTGTTATCGTCGGTTTAGTAGTCAGGTGTAGTTCGGTGGTTTATTTTCATGTCATGCCTTTCTGCATGTTCAAGTTATAGTCACACGAGTCACAGTCACAATCGTCAGCGAGCGGAGATAGGCCAAAAATTCGTTAATTATCGCGGCACAGTCAGTCTATGACTTCCGTCACTTCAAGTCACTATATTTGTCAAAAGTCAAGTCTTTTGTTGTTTTTGTAGGTTTATTTCATTCATATAGTATTAGTTGTCTCTGAAGCATCCGTCCCGGCGGAGACCCGACTTGTCCATTCCTTGTAGACGTCACAAGGGTATTTGGCACATGTTGATCGCGGCTCCACGCTACTATTCACCTCTGATTCAGAGTTAAAACCGGAATCAATATAAGCCCTCATTGCTCGTCGCCATTTCTTTGAGCTAAGAGATTCCGTCTTCTCGAACACACTGAATAAAGGTAAATTAAAAATATATACATTATCATACTTTCTCTCAAAATTTCAAACTGTGTACAACAGTCGTTCGTAATACAGATTCCATTTCCGGTCTCGCAGAAATCGAAAATTAAACGCATTTGCTTGATGAAGTGAAAGGTCGATTGAGAAAGTGGAGAAAGTCAGATTGCTTTCCGCATGAGCTTTCACCAAAGCCCGATGTAGTAACTTATGAAGTGACCTTTTCTTCTCACTGCTCCAGGTATTTCAACATTTCTTCGTAAATATTATTTTTAATTTTTTAAGTTATTTCGAGACTGATGAGGCTGACAAAATGATAGAATTTTGCATTCTAAAATTTCAAAAATACAAAGTTTGCAGTTTTCCCGTATTTCATAAAAACGTGGATAACTTATAAGAAATAGCTTGTGGGGATAAGAATTAAAAATTCGAAAAGTATATTCATTTTTATGAAATTTTAATACACATTGTGTTTACGGTCATTCGTACCGAACCCTGGGTAAGCTTTCTCTGCAATATTCCGTCCGTAGATTGGTCGTATCTTTGAAACACCCCATTTTAACTTCGACTGTATTGATTCTTAAAAATATAAATAACCGGTAACTTTATTGAGCCACCGGAAGTACCAGCAGTATCAATGTTTTATAATTAAAAATTGTACCATTAAGTTTCAAAATCAGACCTTGTTTTTGAAATTGTAGGATATTTGATAAAATTGGTCTTGAATAGCAGGTACAGATATAGCGTACGCATGACCCACTTTTTTACTCCTTGGTAATTTCATCATGTTGTACTATTGCTATTACTGAATAGTGAATCAAGTCGTGATCCTAAATAACATCTTCGAGAAAGCGTAGCGTAATTTTTACGCAGTATCCTGGTGAATACGTTAGTGAGAACCGGGCTTGTTCCTGTTCGAGGAAATGAAAGTGTTCCATTTAGCTTGTCTAAAAATTGTGAATGCAAGTTGTAAAAGATGAGTAAAATACTGTGTATTGCAAATTCTTTGCAATAACATTCAAAAGTGTTTCGACGAGGAGAAAATCGAGCAGGACTATTTTATATGTATAATGTATTATATGATGTACGTTATAAGCATTGTGTCCTAATTTCCGAAGTAAACGAAACATTCCTAATTTTGAAGATAATCCGGGTTCCGACTTTGATATATCTGCACACGTAACATCGAAATATGATCTACAAGTTGATTAGTAACACACAGTGAGTAAACAGTGGTTTTGGAACAACCCATGAATATACCCCTTGTCATGAGAATAGATTTCGTCAGCTGAATTCAATGTACGGGATCAGCACACAAGGCGAGAATTAAAGAAACTCCCAGGAGTGGATTCGTTTTTAAATTTGAATGACGCAATGATAAAATTATTATAATTTTACTAATTTGAATTGCCTGACAGATTCAACGCTGACTCATTCAAAACAGGCTGAGCAGTTATCACTATCTATCAGTTGTATTAGGAATTCTGAATTAAAATACCATACCTTATTATGGCGACAAATATTTCTCAACTTTTTGACATTAAATCGGATTTAAAAGAGGTATTAGCTGATCAGTGAGACTGTTTAGTGGGAGCACAAATCGAAAATTTCTACGAAATTACAGGTACTATGATTAATAAAATATATATATACTGGTTAAGTGACTTATGAATTTCTAGAATGCACTGGACTGTCTGTCCCGTTTATAATCAGGTTGAAAAAATGTAACGGTAATTGACTTCACATTGTACGTGATTGCGAGGGTATATTCAATTGGCCATGCAGCTTTAAGAGATTTGACACAAAACTCGAATATGGTATCCCTACGGATAATATTGTTATATGACGTACAAAAAATGTTGATGGGGTCCTTAATTGCGCTGATCCGTAGCGAACTAGTATGTGCATGCACATTATGTACAAGTTCGCTAAGACTGATCGCACAAACGAATATTTTCATTTTAAATTCAAGATCGTACGTTTCTTTCCGTGGAGGTGGTCAATTGTTAAATTATATCCAAGATTTACCCCTGCATCAAAATGTGTAATTGAAATACCACCGTTTTATGTTCTTTATACGGTTCCGGACATTTCCGGGATTGTTGCAAGGAGGACCTGAGATTGTGACATTAATATTCCCAATATCTTGCAGCATTTTGAATCTTCCATTTTTAAACTAAACTCGATGAAAGTTTCGTGTACAATAATTTGAACTTACGTTGTCATAACTTTGTCCAGGTAAGTTCCATGTGCTCTCTGGCTGAGCTCACAAGCAATTCTCTCCACACACTGTCCACTGGTGAGGACATCCTGTGCCACTTGCATTGACCTGGATACTTTGTCACTGACGTAAGAACCAACCCCTGAGACCTCTAAAGCTCTGCCCGCTGGTACTGTAATGACTGGGATAGGAATGAAGAGGAGGAGGAGTGGCAACAGAAGAAGGAGTGGCAACAACAGGGGGAGGAGCAAAGGTTTTGCCAATTTCAGCAATGCCAAAAGTCCAAGTCCACCAAGCCCTTTCAACCCCTTCAATCCCAAAAGCCCAGCCAGACCACCAAGTCCAGCTCCATCAAATCCACCGTCATCATCTTGATAACCTATTCAAAAAATATTCCTGGTTATTTTATTCATCCGTATAAAGTTCTTACCTACCAATCAAACCTGTTCAAAGCGACCAACCAAATATTACGACCGGTCGCGTAGTACAAACTGTCGTTCGTTTCTCAAACAGGTTAAAATGATTTAGTAATCATAGTGTTTGTACAGAAATACGTACTTTCGGTTTCGGTACTCTCGTCGAGTCTCTTACATTTCCAACACTCTTCATTTCAGTTTAAAAACAACGTGTTGAGCACGGATAACTTGGAATTATTAAGTGCACTCAGGCTATACAGTGCTGCAATTTTTTTGGAGCCCACTTTTATACGGTATTTTACAAATGTGAATACTCTTAGTATCCAGATGGACAATTTTATCCATATTTGAATTACAGAAAAAATCTATGTAACACGGTTCTGATAACATCGACCACTTGTCCACTGCTAACAAAATATTTCCGTCGTAGGTAAAGGTGGTCGCCTAGCACAGGTTAGGTTTCACTACAGCTTTTTCACGGATGAAAATATTTGGTTACCGGTGGAATCGTAGTGTTGTTGTTGCTGGCCCGCCGGGTAATGGTAATAGTAGTACGTCATGGAATTTTGACCTTGACCTCCCGCTGGTCCATAACCGCCTGCTGACCCCCCACCGGTGGCAGCCGGGGCGGCGTAAGAACCGGCAGCCTGCCCACCAGCGCTTCCGCCACCACTTGAGCTGTAACCCGCCTGGGATGCGGCATTAACGTAAGAATCGCGATTTTGAGCATATACAAGTGGTGAAGCTGATCTCGTATGAGTATTCGCCGTCGTGGCCGAAAAAGATGTCCGTGTGTCATCCAGATGACTGCTCTTGACCACTGGTTCACTTCCGCCAAGGACTGTGCCGAGTATGAAGGATGATAATATCACGGTCTTTATACCAATCTGAAAATAATTGAATAAATTCTAATTAATGCTCAATATTGTCAGTAATGCAGCCCTAGCCCCTTCCTATGATGTAGATTAAGGTATCTTTAAAATGAATTATTTTCTCTGGCATATTTCCTGAAGGAAAAATCAATACAACGTCAACAGTATAAGGGAAATTGTTGACAGTTTCGTAAATGAAATGTTACAACGAACTGTGTCCGAGCGATAGACTCGCTTAAGCGACCATTTTCGTATGGGATTCGGTTTAACAATTAAATAAAACAACCAATCAATCAATGTCTCGGCTTATTCTACACCTTCACAAATTATATTTCCTGACCAGCTGTATTCTGTATTGTATTGGACGACTTATTTTATTTGCATCTCTGACCTGGTTGCATAAGATTTATTTTCACGGTTCAACATACGAAAATCCCTGCAGAAATATTTAGAATAAGTTCCCGGCTTGTTATTAAATTTTATCAGTGTGTCCCAAGCGTTCTAAGATATAAAACAGCAGGGTATGTAAAAGTCATTGCCACCTGTCCTTCACCTGGAATATCTTAAAAGTAATACACACACTTCAAAAATTGTTTTAATAGTGTACGATCGTAAAAATGAATATAAACGCTCATGTACGAAGAATGTTTTAATTTTTATCTCGGACACGAGGAGATATGTATATTTAAAAAGATATTCCTATTAAAATTGTAAGTTTCAAAAATAGCTTTAGGACCACACAATAGTCAGTCACATCCACCACAAATGGAATGTTCCTACTTTTTAGTGTGGGAATTAATTTCATGAGATTTGAGCCACGAAGTTGGTATAAATCATAATCGTCCTCTCACATCTCTTCTCTTTATATTAAGCAAAATGTCGCCAAAATAACAATAGGAAGGATTTATTTTTGTTGACATACATTTTTGACTCATTTCCTTGCGACTTATTTTGTCGTTTCCCTCAAAAATAGGGATTCGGTGAGGCTACGCTTTTGAGGTCGTGACATGACATGAATTGTCAAAATCCAATACAAGGATGTACACATCTTCCCGTTAGATTGTCAATTTGTCACAAGTTCACAAGTTGTCATTTTGACGTTCCGTCTCAAACTCAGTCAACAAGAGATCACTTTAATGTTTACATTCCTATTGAGTGAATGTATGAATTTCTATCTATCGTTTCATCTTTGGCTCGTGCCGGCGTTTCCTTAATGGGCCTTTAACAGATGAGTAAGCATGATTACCCTGCACTCAATTGCCAATAGAATACAATACAATCAAAGCATCGAAAGAGATACAATATCAATAATTATGTCTCATGTGAGATAATAAATAATATCACGAGGTGGACTTTGTAAACCTCTGGGGGTAGCGGACTTAATGATAATCGTATGGAGCATTCCTTCCTAGCTGGAAAGAGAAAAATGCCTTACAAGTTTCCAGAATCTCTAACTAATACTAATTACTTTTTGCGCTAAATCTAAAATTACTCAACCTCTCCCAAAATCCGTGGCGATCTTTTGACCATGTCTTACGGCGAAGGTCAATGAATGTGTATTCATACAACTTGAAATAAGATAATAGTTTTTTCTATTTGTTCAAACTTTTCAGAGTTAACTGGTGTAAATAAGCGGGCTATATCACGAGCATTAGTCTCGTCCAGATTTTGATCACTGGAAAGCATTGTGTGCCAAATATGAGCAAACTAGAGACAAATAAACCGCAGACGTGAGTGGTATTATTTACAAAACGTTTCAGTAATTTTTCAAGCACGATAATCCAAATGAAATATCGTTGTCTGTCATTTGTTTTCTCGACAAGTAAGTCACGCGTCGTAAATATTAGAAGTCACATTTAGAGCCATTAAAATCAGAAGTGCCGGTTACTGTTCTCACCGAAAACAAAAAATTATTATTACTCTATTTACTAAGAAATCGCAATTTTCAACTTAATGTTAAAATTCCATTTTATTTTCCCTATGTCCCGGTGTAATTCTTCATTATCCTTAACTGATGAAAAAAGTTTCGTTTCGTCGTATTCTAAGTTAGAAAATTAGCTTAGCTCAAATGTTCTACAATTTCAAACGCCATTGATCACGAATATTATCCATCGCGTATGTCTGAATGCACTGTGACTCGGGACAATATTGTTGTAGGAATACGTTGACAAATATTCAGACTTTAACTGTCTACAAAGTCTGCACTTTCCGTACTACCATCACGCATTATTCACTTCTTACTAATAAAGTGTATTATGTGGCAGATATTATAATGGTTTTTAGGAGTTTGTTAAGGAATTAAGGTCTAAAAATCAAAATAGTCAACTTCCTACCCCACTTTGTCTACTCTTTTCGAGTATTTGAAATTGCTGACAATTTCACTTTGCCCTCCGCAATTTTCCGAGATTTTGGTAATTCAATTATCGATAGCCCCCCCCCCCCTTCAAAATCGGCAACTTCGTAGGTTTTTGAAATGACCACTTTACTCATAAATATCGGCCTAATTATCTGATCGCACGCGAAAAGAACAAACCTGGTATCCCGTGTATATCCTGAATGGAGAACCCATGTTTCTTCTCACGGTTCTTATAGAATAAAACTTGAGGATCAAACTGAACAGTCGAAGAGTTGTCTTCGTTTGTGGTATCTTGTGTGACGATGACACTGACACTCGGTTGCGACGACTGAAGAGTTGAGTGGCAATGGCAAGTGATGAGAGCGCAGCGTTTGTTTTATAGTTAGGTTTTGGGAGAACGACGCTCTCGCTCATCCCCACTCCCGGAAATAAGGGGGAAACTATACAAACTGACCATACAAAGTAGTCTTGTTTGATTTGATCAGTGACTAAGACAGACTATGTAAGTGTACACAGTTTGTAGACCGGGAAATGGGGTCAACTCCGTCAACAGCGTCAGAATTTTTCTAAAGCCACTCACCCGCGAGCCTCATTCATCGAAAGTCACCCGCAAACACAAAAGATCAGTTTTTTATACATTTTTATTGTATTCTCATAGATATGCAAAGTAAGGGAGACTGGGAACAATCAACACCAATCCTTTTCTTTTGATCTGGCTAAAATCAGAGCAACCTGCTTAAGTTCTCACACAAAACTCATGCCAGGATTCTCCTCGCGCGTGTATTGTTGTCCCACACATTATCACCCATTGGCATTCCCATTAGATCATTTAGTTAAAAATACTGTGTAGGATTTTCACCCAAACTAACGTGGAGAAACTGATGACTTGAATTTGCATTGCAACCATTCCAAATTTGACCGACTTGATGAGGATTCCTCACAATGGTATCAATTATTGAGAGCAAGTCTTTTTCCTACTATATATTTGTCAATTAAACAAACATTTGAATCCAAACGCTATACCGGTAATGGTGGTCGTAGTAGAAATTCGGGAAATTGTTGGTTCAGAGAATTTTTATTTTGAGACAACTCTTGACTATGGAAAAGCTTGTATGCAGAAACAACAGTTCTGATTAATTCTGACGACCAAATCTGGATCACTGCTTTTACATATGACTTTGGTCGGAGTGACTGATATTTTATTGTATTTAGATTGTATTTATTTTTGCTGTAAAAACAAAAAAGCGTAGTTGCAAATTCATTTTCAGGAACTGAACAACAATACTTCTTCGCAGTGCCAGAAAGTGGAGGAGAATTTGGATAAATATTTTAAAGTCTTGAAGTCGGATCTAATCTTGGATAAGTTCGAAGAGATGAAATTTAACAATTAAATAACGTCTCAAACTTTTCGTCTTGTCCGATTTCTTCTCGAACCAAAGATACCGCGGATTTGAAGATTTTACAAGCAGCGGATACGCAAATATTTCCTTCATAAAAATAGGACCTTGGACATAATCCGTATCCGAAATTAACTCAGACTTGAATGTGTTGGACAAATCCGAATTTAATTCAATTTCCGCAGTTGTTTGTGGCTGGGATGCGATTTCTAGATTCGTTAAATTCGACTACGACCGAATACAAGGCATCAGGGAACACTAATGTTCAGTTGTAACACGAAGTATCAAATTCGATGTTACAGAAATGAATGTTTAGGAAAAGTTGCAGTAGTTTTTGTTTGACAACAATAGTTGGACAGAAACCTGGTATTATGATCTCACTCTGAAAAAAGTAACTGCAATTTTGTCCTTCAACTTAATGACTCGTGCCATAAGGGCAGCATTCAGTTGCGACGAGGCCAAAAAAGATTTTGCTGTATAATCCTGCAATTACATTTTAATATTTTTCACAAAATTTTTACCGTGGACAATCTTTTCATCCATATTTATTCAACTCTGCGGGTTTCACAGTTTCACTACACACTAGATGCAGATTTATTCTATTTCTTTAGAAAAATTAAGAAAGAATAAGACCAAACGCTCATGAACGACGGGAGTTCCACCGGTAATAAAAAGTCCGCTTATATTTTAATCATCGTTAGGAAACATTAATTTTCTTACTCATGAATATTTTGAGAATATCAAGGCGTCAACCTCTCAGGAGTGAACTCAACATGTCAAATCATACAATTACGCCAAGTCTTCCTTAATACTACAACAATGGATGTAAAGTTTCGTCACGGATTTCAATGAAACATCTGTTAGATCCAACGTTACACGACTCATCACGTAAAGTAGTTAATAAATCATTACTTTGTTCGAAGGAATTAACCAAAGTAAAATATACTTTCATACATGATCCTGCTTCAAAGTAGGAGCATGTCTCCAGGCACCCCGTCAATTGAATCTTCGTTCGGATACATTAGAATATGTGGTTTAATGTTTCATGGAATGAAGAAAATTTGTCATTTTTTGAATTCTGGTCAGCATGAGGTCCCATCAAAATTATAGACATCTGAGGTCGCCTCGCTAATTTCTTCCAGTGCTAATAATACAACTTCTTCCGATCTTCCGGTAGTAATCGTGTAAGATGAGACTATCAAGGTTCTGCCTTGGAGAGAGTCTGTGCAGATCAAACTCATTAGAGACGTCATTAAAGGAATTCAGACACATCCCTGAATTCGTAAGTCATCTCCTGCAACTTTTGGTCTTAAGACCTTGTCCCTTATCATGTCAAGATTAAAATTAACTGACCATGTTTTCCTTGAGGAAGAAGTAGGTGAACAGAGCGCCCACCGGGGAGACAGCATTTACATCCGCTAGCCATTGTCCACTCGGACCAACTTCTATTTTTAGAGCTTTCCTCATCATCTCATCACTCAATTTCATGCACCTTGCATTTTAGATTTTACACTACTCTCTGAGCCAAGCCAACGGCATAGAATTTTCTTATCAACTTAGATAAGTAGCAGTGCCCTTAACTAATCCAAAATGATTAACATATTTTTATTCTAATTTTTAATTAGAATGCGTAGGAATGTAATGCATAGCGCTTGTAATCAACAATAAAATATATTGATTGGATAGTACACATAGTTATTGTTAGTAGTAGTTGTGCGTGTAAAATGCAATAAACAACGACGATTGATTGGCAATGGTCAGATGTTTACAAAGATGTTTACAAAGAAAGCACGTGCACCCAACGTTCAGAAAACTGCCGTTAAATTTTATTCGATTGTCCCATTGACCGGACTCACTGGTCTACTTCGAACAGTTGGTAGAATTTCAAGTTTTCTATTTTTGAGAAAGATCCGAATGGTTTCCAAACGTAGTTCTCTATTCTATACTTTTGTCATCTGACCCACCTAAGATCTGAAGGGGAATTGTGGCGTGAAAGTACTGGAAAGCCGGATATTCTTGGGTGGTATTCCTTGTTTAACTCATTTTCTTTTAGAAAATGTCTTCATTCTGTGTTGACATTTGTCGGTCTGTATTCTCAAGATTAATTTATGACTGCCCACTGCAATGAGAAGTCTCTTCGTCCCATCTCAACTTCTATCTGTCGACATGATTATGATTTTTTACGAGCAATTTATTTTTATTTATGTGAATGGGAGTACATGTAATTAACTAGGAGTTCTGTGCGCTGTGCAGATGTTGTAATTGTCAACTGACGATTTGGTGAATGTCATCTCATGAATGCCTTGATGGGAAGTCAATGTTAGTTTTTCCCTCCCTCTCGGATCACCGAACACGCCTGTAACTATTTAGCATCATCATTTACGTTTTGCAGAATTCAATTGCAAAGGAATAGGATGTGAACTCAATGAAGATGAAACTCGAAAATGTCATTTGTGACATTTTTTTATCTGAACTAACACGCAAAGACTTACAGCAAAGAAAATGAAGCCAAGGGAGGTTAAAGATTCTTTCGGTCCTTTTGTAAACTTTTTGGAATGACAGGCCGGATGAGGTGAATTAAATAGACAACAAGCATGAGAACATGAATTGCACGTTTACAAATCACTGACTCAACAATGCATGGCAAAGAAAATGTTAGACTATTTTGGTCGTGGCTATAACGTCTAGCATACCAAGCCAAATATAAATACTGTGATACCAAAATTGACATGATTTCATGACTTAGGATTTCGTCTCGCCTCGTCATATTAAAAGTCTCCACCTTAATGTAATTTTTTAAATTAGGACAAAATTTCTGAAGACTTAAGCATGGTTCGGACGTTACAAACTACAACCACATAATAACACACTTGCGATTACGAGTGTACATTGATCGAAGCGAAATCAGAAAAGTTTAGTTTTTGGAAATTGACGCGTACCCTGCAATTTTCGCCAGTATTAAGGCCTTATGGAAATTTACTCCGTTGTATCAATAATATCTACTCGATTTCAACACTTTGGTACGGCACCGCAAATCTAGTTCCTATCTGGAATTCAATTAGTTCTGACAAGGTTTTTAGTATCCCCCAGGCGGTTGAACTCCTCAAGAATGAATACAAAGGTTCAACAATATTTTACGTCAGAGTCACCATAATCTAAGTAAACGCATGGTCGTTTTAAATGGATGGAGTGTGTGTCAATATTAACACTCGTCGTGCCTTGATGATGCGTACTTCTAACCCGTGACCTTGACTTGACCCTCATTGCAATCAGAAAAATTGTTCATAAGGTTGTATCTGTATTTGTGTAAAATAACCGAACCCAGTTTTATCACAAAGCGGCCGGTTTATATACGTCGAGCTTTTTTATATTCAATTATGTATGTGATCTTTTCTGACTCATGCATGCATCATATCCAAAGTTTTCTTGATAAATAAGATATTTATTCTGAAATTAGCTTGGTCAGTTTGGCTAAATGCTTCTTTTGCTAAATTCCGAATCTTGCGGCCAATTGGTAGGCACGACGTTTGTGGTTTTTAATCCAACTTGTGCTTTTTTCTACTACACAACACCGAGAACAAACTCAGAGCTTATTTTTATTCTTTTGATCGAAGTTGAGAGTAATTAATTAAACGAGTCCCTAAACACCTGTTCTACGTTTAAGAGAATGTGGAACAGGTCGTGACGAAAGGAGTCGATTCGGTGAAATGGTAACACACTAAAAAACGTTCGTCGTCGTCAAGAATAGAATCTCAGTCAGTGTTCTTGGCTAAAAGAGTTTCTATTCTACTCCACCCACATTTGGGTCGAATTCACTGTCAATGTGAAGGAAGCCCAATAAAAAAACTATTATAGACTGTAACACTGTAAGCAACTAAATAACCATACAATTTAGTATACTGATAACAACGAGTCTGTTTCGTCCTGCTTCATTTCAATAGACTTCGCCATAAAGATAGAAAGAAGGATGGGAATCAAAAGAACGTTCTGTACAATATATTAAACATCCTCTAAACATAAAAGCTAATTCGGTCAGCCCCAGTCACTCAAGTCTATTCTAGTAGGAAAAGACTCTCCCGTTCAAAATCATCTCATGATCACCTTGACCACTACAATTCTACCAGCAGCAAACCAAGATAAACGTTTCACGATTCAAGAGAGGAGTACAACAATGCAATACAATGTGCTCAAGGTATTTCAAACCGGACATGCCTCAGTTACTTTCCCAATTGATTGGCTTATAGGCTGGGATAAAAAGAAAATCACAAGGAAAAACTTGGGAATACTGATAAATTGGGAAAAGAAATATCTCGGAATTAGATATATGGTCATTGAACTTTCTCAGTTAGGCCGTTCCAGCGATCAACAAAATATATTGTAAATCATCCTGAGACAAATTTTTTTTCGGTCATCAGACTGATTGTTAGTTAATTTAATTTTCCGATCTGAACTGCCAAATAATTGCCCTTGTCAGCTGAATGCAAAATAATTTTTTATCTTTAATCAATGCAAATACCGTCCGAAAACTTATCTTGGGAAATTCAAAGGAAGAAATATTCATTCGACGAATTTGGCAACCCAAAGATTCGATTGAGAAACTAACCAAAGATTTCGATATGCGTGGGTGGTGGTTTTTGATTTTCGTATTTTAAACAGTTTATTTGGCGAAAGCTTGCTATGTCAAGGAAATTCTATTTGAAGGGCCAAGCCCAGGATCGCATGGTAGAAGTTATAGAAAAAACTCACCTATTTTACATATCAGAAACTGTTGAATAATCACGTCTAAACATAAAGATGTACCAATTGATCGCAGTGACTGGACTGCAATTGAATTATTGAACAACTTGTTGAATCTCTCCCGAGATTAAAGCTTATAGACCGGCAGCATTTGTATGCATTCATGTATTATCTCAAGATAACAACCACAATCAGAGCAGGTATAAATTATGAATATGAATGTCATTGCGCTGTTTGGTAATTGTGTCCGACGGCCTGGCGTCCGTTAAATTTTTTACATCGTGAAATGGTTTGGGTAGTCAAAACAAAATAGATTCCATCTTCCTATGACAAATGAAATGCTTCGCTTCCTCTTTTCTTGACTGTCATTTCCAACAAGGATCGTGTATTCATCGGTTGGATTTCGTCGTATTATTTGTTCAGTCAATAGTTATCAAGTACACACAGCCGGTAGAATCAGGTGCAGCGTTTAAGATAATCAGGCGAAGATTTCCAGTTCTTCTGCAACGTTCATTTTACATATAGTTGTTGGTTTCAGATAAAAAAAAGTAAAAGAGTTCACTTGACCGTAAAAATAATATTACGTGACAATCATTTATTAAGGATTTACAATGTCTCTGCCGTCGCCAGCTAAGGAGTCAGGTGCGTCACCGCCAGAAGCGGCAACAGACGCAGTAGAAGTTGCAAAAACCCCAGAAGCCGCAACAAAAACAGCAGAAGTAGCGACAGAAATACCAGCTGTAGCAACTGTGGACACCGCCTCGCTGACTGCAGAAGGCCAAGTAGATGAGTTACCCCCAGAAAAAACATCCCGACCACGTCTTATAAAAGATTTCGGCTCAAAATTTAAAAGATTTCGACGAGATGTTCTGGAAATGGTTCATGATATGGCAAGACAGTTTGAGTTCCAATTTCAAGAATGGACAAATGCAGTCATTCGAGAAGAACATGAAGAATTACTCAAGGATTACGAGGGACCAGAGAAATTTGCCTCAACAGATGATGACGATGACTCCAGTGATAGTTTTGATGAACTATTGAAAGATATTGACGGAGATGAGCATGGCGAAAAGAAGCCTCATAAATTTCGTTTCGCCAAACGAAAATCGCTAATCAACCGAAAATCCGGGAGAACACTGGCACAGGCATTACAAATAGAAAGAGAATTTTCGGAGGAGGAATTTAGTGATTCAGATTCAGAGTTAGAAGCACATCATCCCATTTATTTCCTCCATAATCCTCCGCTGCGGACAGTTCAACGATTACACGCGAAGGTCCTGGCGCTGGCTGCCGATAAAAATAGTAAATTTGCGAAGAAACTGCTGAGAGAGCAGGAAGAATCCTCAGAAGACGAGGATGAATATTTATCGGAATTCAGTGAGATAGATGAAGAATCAGATCACGAACCAATAGGTAAGAAGAGCAGAAACCCGAAGGCCGGAACAAGCTCCGCACAATTGAAGAAGACAACGAACAAACCTGGTAAACATGGGAAGTTCAAAAATCGGAAACAAGTCGACATTGACTCGGAATCTGAAAAAAATTATGACGATGATGAAGACATTTCAGTAGAACCTGAAATAAAAACCTTTAAGCAGGAACTGAACAGTAAAGGAACCAACAGACGCGTGAAACCTGGAAAGTCCGGTAATGTTTCTAGTGATCGGAAACGATATTCTGGCACGGAGTCGGAAGAAAATCGAGAGAATGATGAAAATATTTTTTCGGAATCTCAAATAGAAACTCCGAAGCAAAAACATACCAATAAGAAAACACCACAAGCGAAAGCAGGAAGAATTCGCAGCGTAGGTGGAAATAACAGCAAAACGGTTCAAAGTCGGATTTCCGAAATGCATGACGTCTCAGAGGATGTTGTGGATATTTCCCCAGAATCTGAAGAAGAAATCCCCAAGCGGAAGCCAAGTAAGAAAAAATCAACACCAGACTCAAATGTGGGGAATGAAAGAGGAAATAGTAGTAAGAATTTGAGCAGAAGTCGGAATTTTAAAACTCATGAATCCTCTAAGAAAGACGAATTGATTAGCGACGAAGAATCAGCTCAGATTAGGAGAAAATCTAACAAACCGTCTAATAAAAATGGAAAAAGTTTGAATTTGAGCAATTCAAGTGACAGGAAAAGACAAGCAGATATTGAGTTGGAATCTGCAAACCCGAGCAAAATAAATTCGCACAGGAAACTCCAGGCACAGAACTTCATGCAAGACATATCTAAGCTGTCGCAGTTCCGGCTAGGCAAATGAATTGCGTCTCATCTCAAAATTACAGCGCAAATTCTGGAACAACCGACCGGGCCGTAATTACTGTAAATGCGTTATAAACCCACAACTCGAATGTTGGCTTAGGTCAGTCTTCATACATAGACAGTCCAATCGTTGAGAGTGACTAAAAAAGTTTAATCTAACTGCGTAGTATTTTCAGAAAAAGAGGTAATTACACAATAATAAGTAAAATCTTAATTTCGAGAATTATTTTTAACGTTTGTGTTTAGATGTATTTGGAGTTTTATTTTTTCAGTATTAAGTTTTGCGAGTAATAACTACAGGATAATATACTACGGTTTTGTTAGACTTTCAAATATTGTAGAAAAAAACTTTCGTTAACTGATTTTCAGGAAATCTAGCAAAATGATGTTCGGAGTGCCAAATCTGAGTGGGCTATCTAAAGCAAGTCTCATGAAACACCTCGCTGTAAGCAATAATAGTTTCCCTACATTTATCACGGTAAGAGTTTTTGGATGGCAGGAAGTATCTTTTTTATTTGGCGCAGATTGCACCCATTTTTGCATTTGTCGGGGCTGGAATTGGTCTTGGAGTTTTGGCAGTCATACACTCACTTAAGAATCCAGAGATAGCTCTTCAGCGTCCAAAAAAGTGGGGACCATGGAATGAATATGAGAAGAAGCAGTACAAGGTAATGCCGACTCAAAAGTTTTATTCTAATCCAACCCCCGCTCCAAAATTCTGAACGAATCACTTCTACTTGCGACAAAATGTAGTTCTTATATGGTAGTATTTTTGTACATTAATCGATAATGATGGGAATTTGAAGAAAGTTTCGCTCAATTTCATAACTTTCATTCGGGCTCCGGTTTGGTCATCATTTCTCACGTCTCATAAAAGAAATGTCATTTGAAGTGTAACTATTCTTGGTAATAATTATTAAATCACTTTCCAGAATTTAATAATTTACTTTTACGGATTCAGACGGGTATACTACGTACGCGAATTAGCAGGGCCCGCCTGTATATTGGTGGCAATTATTTTGTAATAGACATTTTTTAACTGAACTGTTTGAGTGTCATGACTGAAAAGTTAGTTTTAAGGCGACATTAACTTAATAGTATTAATGTCTTTCCATGGGGCGATATTTTCAATTTCGAACGCAGTAAACAACGTAGTCATTCAAATTTTACAACGAGTGGATTTGGGTATATTTCTTCGCAGTTTCATAAGATTTTACTAATTACATTTGTCGTGTGCAGTGAATTTGTCTTGTGTAATTTATTATTAAATAACTGATTAAGCCGAAAGAATACAGCTTCATTCGTTCAGATGTTTATTTTGTGGCATTCATGTTGAGATCGAGAGTGGTTTCACAGAAGGATGTACCTGTCAGTGGCGGATCTAGGTATGGGTCCATGGGGTCCGGACCCCCCCCCCTGGAAAGTAAAATA
>JAQGCA010000319.1:0-31523 GCA_034698945.1 Protaphorura quadriocellata
TGCCATTCTGTATATTTCAAAATCCGATTACTTTCATGCAATATGAGTGATAAGGCATCCCACAGCTTGGAAATATCCTTAATATTGTGTTCATTCATACCTGCACAATGTCATTGAGACATCACTGTACTGTGATATCAAATAATAAATCTCCAGTCGTTCATTAAAATACGGTTATAGCGTATTCTAGTGTTTTTTTGCGGATTCTAAAGTCTGCAACTAACCTTGTCAGCCGTTTCATCATTTCCATAATTTTTGTCTGGATGTAACCTAAGAGCTAATTTTCTGTAAGCAGTTTTGACTTCATCCTGTGTCGCAGTTTTTTCAAGCCCAAGAATCACATAAAGGCTATCACCCGTAGTCCTATAAAGCAAATCAATATATTTTTAACTGCCTAAGAATTTGGAAAAATCAATAAATCAATTATTTCACACCCACTCAGGCTAATTAATATTTATTTTATAATTCTAAATTATTAATAGTGTCACTTACGATAGTCTCCTCGCATTCTTATCCATCACAGACACAGTAATCAATTAACAATGTTGTAATTTGTTAATTATTATTAATGGAAATGTTTCAAAATTGAATTTGAGTTTGTTTGCATACGGGGAAAAATACACATTGACACACTTTACTCCTGCCTTGCGTCCGCGCCCGTCGTATAATCTGTTTTTCATACAATTTGAATCTGTGTAGTTGATAGGTACAGATCCTTTTTCATTCAATTGCTGTCTTCGACTAATTTGAATCAATTATGTTGCAATTGATTCAATTAAAATTTATTTTATTTCCGTTGACAAATATTTTATGTAGTTGGCAGTACAAATATTAACAAACAAGCTGTTGCGGTTATTTTGTAGAGATATGAATTTGATACAAAGTAGTTGGACGGAAATGAATGAGTGAATGGGTAACCACGGGAGGATGACGTCAGTTCTATATCTATGAGTTCGTTCAGCGTGACATCTCTCAGGAATTTCGTCTGTGTCAATTTTGACATTTTACATATTTCAAAAATATGTGCTTCAAAAATTTGGTTTGCGATTTCTACGACCTAAGAGCTAAACTTGCCAAATTTTGATTAGACTGAATGATCCTCTTTTTGCCGCATTTAGTTTTGTGCCGAATCTTTTCCGATATTATTTCTACGCTAACAGATTAGTGATATTAGATCAGACTAGAAATATTGTGTTCCATATTTTAAATCTAATTTATTTCGTAGGAAAGTTGTTGTTATTAAAATCCTTTACAAACAAAAAGAACAAATTTTGAGAGTGAAAGGAATGTGATAACTACATTTTAATATTTTATTTAATAGAATAGGCACAAAGTTAGCTCTAGTAGCTCTCAGGGAACTCAAAATTTCCTATGGAAATTACTGTTTTTGAAAAGTAAATGTGAATTGACATAATAGGTAAACTAATTAACCAATTATATGCCAGTTCAGAGAGCTTCTATTTCATTTAAAGAATCCAACTTAACGCACAGTTTTGATGGTACTGTACTTCAGAAAATAAAACCAAGAAAAGTTTGAATTACATATTGATCTGAAACTCAGGAACGTACTCATTTTTTAGAGAAATCTTTTTTAACACTGTTACTAAAATAAAATAAAAATAAAAAAAATTTCATGTATGTCATAAATAGTAAATAAAGAAATAAACTTATTCAAAATTTTTGTAAATCCCATATTAGGGATTTAGCCTTATTTGAAATAATATGTTTATGTATTTATTTGTACGGATTAATATTAAAGGATAATTATCCACGCGCCAATAATCTAATCTATTATTTTTAGTGTAAAATTTGTTTTCACGCTTTGTATGAACTCATCTACTCATCTAAATACGCAGGATAATACACAGGATCTAAATACACACGGTGCAGTTTGATTATTTGTTTTTACATTTTCGCGAAGAGATAAATACAATATTATACGTAGATCCAAGTGACTCTGTTTCAACGAATGATTTTGATTGAAATTAATTGAATAATACATTCTAACCGGTACACGCAGATTAATTGATATTCATTTTTTTCCATTTACTACACCAGAAGGGCAGAATTCCATCAGAAAACCCTTGCAAACAGAACATCACATTGTCTGTCCAAGAAAATAAAACTCTGACGGCGACTCTCCATCTATAATTCACGAATTCAACACGAATTAGTTGTTAAAATAATTTAAATATGCACAAGAGCAAACTTCTGAATTTTGATAAGAGATGATTGCCCATTATTCTTAGCCATAAATTCTAGTTCATCTCATCTCCTTAACAGTTAGTAAATTTGCATATTCTAACAGATCTATGCAATGTTTCGAATTATGAATGATTTGTAAAGTAGATATACCGTTCAAGTAAGCAAATGTCAATACACATTTCGAAATGTGAAAATACTATTCCATTTCTGGAGTCCCTAAACTATAGTGGAACCATCTATTTAACAGCGCCAAATAAATACCTATATATTGTAATAAATAATATAATTAGATGTATTATAATTATGGAACAACGTTTCCGATTGTGATATTACAAATTCTACAGATGTTTGAAGGACCTATAAGGAACAAGTTTTTGGGATCTTCCTTACCATTTGAAATTTTGAGAATATTTTGTAAAATAGCATTAATATAATTAGTTACAATTCCTCAGGTATATTGGGCTGTAGAATGGAATATGACAAGAGACAAATTCAAAAGGTGTCACTACTATTCTATCAACTACATAGGGTCAGGTCACTAACTTAAGGTAGTAATTATGACCACAGATGAATGATCGAGCGCCAGTTAGACCCCTTTATCTGGTAAAAATCTGGATAATTGGTGATTTGTTTGTCAGAGAGATTTGGTACGGAATTCCACTTCTTAAGGAAAAATCCTTTCGGTTTAATTTGGTTGACCCAACCGTTTACCGTACCCTGGAAACTCATTAAAAAATGAGAATACCCAGTAAGAATTAAACAATTTATTTATTTATTATCATCCATTAGTTAGCCCATTGCAGAGTATGGTAGAATGGGTTTTACCCATTGAATGGGATTCGATCCTTCTGGCAGACATGCTTTCGGTTTACTCCTTTAACGACCAATATGGTATAATACGTTATGTAACCCTTCTTTCAATCGAACTGAAGGTAAACATCTATTCTCTTACCGAATATACCCATTTTCATTGTAACCGAGATGCAAATTAGTGAGATTTTGTAATGCTTTGTAGAAACCGAAGTTTCTAATTCTAACCCCGCTCAATATATGTATTTGTCATATGTATCTATTAAATGTTACATATTTGATTGCGCTAGACCGGAAGTACATCTGATTCACTTCCTTATAACTTGGCTCACATTTCCTGATGAGAAAACTTGAGTGACAAGAAATTGGCGCATCAAATGTATTTACACTTGTATTTCTTTGCAGTACATAGATTTTCCATGTGCAACTATATTATTATTACGATTCGCTGAGTCCGCTCGTTTTTCTGAAGCACAGCAAGTTTAATATTGCTTACTGCAGTTGTAATTGGATGATGAATGCCTGAATACACTGATTATTGTTCTATTATTTGTTCAAGAGGTTTTGGCAATGGGAAATTCATAATCATCATTATTTTTGCTCTGATCTGATTTCAGCCTTGGAATTTCACCCTGAATACATAGTAGTTCCAGTACAGTACAATTGTGTATTTGACATGGCGTGAGTGACATATGAAGAGGGTCAGCGTTATCGTAGTTAGTTTGAATTTTAGTAATCCTGAATGTGATACTTAAATTATATTGCCAATTCTGTGTTATGTTATCAGAAGAATTGGAAGTCCTTCAATGCACTTGTTGAACAGTAAAAATGGATTTCCTATTATTCTTCATTCCTCACTTGTGTAAACTCTTTGATTAGTTAACAAATCATAATCGGACCAAAGTTGGGCTAGTGCCAATCGATTGTATTGGATACTGGATCGTCCGATTGTGTCGTGCGCGTGGCGTGGCAGTTAGACTTTTATCCTTCTATAGTGTTCGTGAAATCGGTGCATACATATTTTTTAAATAGAAAAATGGGTCTATTAGATTATATTCCGGGTTTTGAAACACTGGAAAAATTACCTATTCTAGGATATTACGTTTGTTTGCTCAGACAAATTTGGGACTACTTGTACTCTTACTTTTTTATGTTAAAATGGATGGCTACGAGGGAATGGCTCAGTCCACATATAGACTTAATTCTAAACGGTATATTTTATATATAAATGATTTGACATTTTTACTGGAATTATATAATGTATTGTTTATATTTTCTTCGAATAGATTGCTCAGACTTTAATGGGCGGACAGCGGTTTTGACGGGAGGAACGCGAGGAATTGGTGCTGAAATTGTGAGAAAATTGCTACAAGTCAATCTCAACGTTATTATTGGTAAACAATGATTAAAAATTAGCATACTAAAAAAAATGAAATACAATGCGATTCTGTCTAATTATAACCACTAAACTGTGGTTACACACTAAAGTAAAATCAAAGCATTCATTACGAATGAACGATTATGACTCAAGTTTTACGAGTGGATACTTGACATCTCCAATTTAAAAGACATTGTAGAATTACCAGCAACTAAAAATGTCGAATTCTTGTGTATTATTACTGGTCAAAGTAAGTATTATTCAAAATGTATTAAAAATTCTAGACATTTTGATTTGTTAGAATCGTAGCACAAAAAATACGATATTTCGTAATGCCACCGTAAGAATGACGAGTTTATTTATTATACATGTTCGAATTACGTTTACTTAAGACAAGTCAATATACATATTTACATTCCCCGTAAATTAGTACCAAATTTCAAATACAATTAAAACCGATTGGCAATGTAATGAATTTGATAATTGCTTGTTCAAATGTCGGATTCATATAAATTAAGAGCGAGTAAAATTTAATTCAGTTTTTTTTTAAATTTAAATGGCTAAACAGGTTGTCGTGATCCAAAAGATGGGGAGAAGTTGGTAAATGCACTCCGAAGACAAGGAGTCAAAACTGGGACAGCTATTCTTATTCAATTAGATTTGACTTCTTTAGCATCCGTGAGAAAATTCGCCGAAGAAATAATTGCTACGAAGAAACCCGTACACCTTCTCATAAACAATGGTGAATAAACATATGTAATATAAATATAGTGGTATCTGTCTCTTACGACCGGATTCACATGACAAAAAATTCGACCTCACGGTAAAGGCGGTCTGGAAGTTATAATGAGGGAGTAGGCTGACACATACCCGGTCGGCAGCTCAGGTTGTGATGACAGGTTCACTGGACATTAAATTATCTTGGTTTAACTTTTAAACTTTGGTTCAATTTTTAAATTCTTAGCCGGCATCATGGGAGTTCCTTTCAAAACCACTCCAGATGGATTCGAATCACATTTTCAAGTCAATTTCCTCAGTCATTTCTTACTCACAAGTCTTCTGCTTTCAACAATGGTATGTTTCCTAACCTAAGCAAAAAGTATTACATATATCTGACCTGTTAAATTTTATTTAAAGGCGGCTGCATTTGCAAAGAAGAATTGCAGTCGAAAATTTTGATGTTTTCGGCTTTTTACAGGTAAATACAGCAACCGAAAGTCAAAAAATTGGTCGTGTGGTCAATGTCAATGCGGCAGCGATGTATCATGCCAGATTAAATTTGGGAGATTTACAGTCAAGGTATATAATTCGATCCGTAATTTCCATCCACAATAAAAATTTCTTAAACCATGATTTGAATGTAAAATTCTATAGGAAACGTTTCAACCCATTCGTTGCTTACTTCAACTCGAAATTATTACAAGTTTTGATGACCCGACACTTGGATGCTAAACTCACGAATGCTGGGGTGACCAACGTTCGTGTCAATTCTGTTCACCCAGGTGTCGTCTCTACAGGTTTGGTGGGACACATAAAGGGATTCGGATTGGTCAAAGGGTTCATGGAGGCCACACTTATGGTAAACTATATTTTCGGATCAGAGAATGCTCGTATGTGACCAAATTCAAATGCAATATTTCTAGGACACATTTTAATGTCAAAAAGGAAGCATAGAAGGCCATACTGTGGACTTGCTATCACTCCCGAGTTGTGCGATGACATAATTCAGAATCACACATTCTTACGTCAAATCATGTGTTATCATCTATTTCTACGAGGAAGAAAACCCTAAACTCTGCTATGCAAGTTCAGACTAATTTATTTTTAATGTATATTATTCAGACGCCAGATCAAGGGGCGGATGATGTTCTTTACGTCGCCTTGTCTCCAGACACCGAAAAACAAAGTGGAGAATTTTTTGTTCATCAACGGATCTGTACAAAAGCAAATCCTTATTTTACCGCAAGGATACAAAACAAGGTTTGGCAAGAGGCGTGTGACCTTTCAGGATGTCCAGCTGAACTATCTTTTAAAGAGGAGGAAAAAACTGACACAAATGGAAACACTGAAAATGAACAGAAATAGTTATTTAAATAATGTGAGCTGTTGTTAAACGTCAAGCAAATTAATAATTTATCCTTATATTCGAACTTTACAGTAAAATCAGTTGAGGCTGAATTTCCTAGGCTTAATTTAAATACTAACTCTCATCTCGACCTTACCCAAAATTGTAGCAATATTCTCTACGTCATTTTACACTGCTCGCCGCGATAGCGTCGGCCACCGCGTCTCTCTAAGGTCGAAACCGTTGAGATGAAGCCTGAACGATAGCCGTACCGACTTGAAAAGTAATGACTTAAGACTAATTTAAAATTATTAGATTTTGCTGAGTAACGCATGTGGGCCACGGAGGGGGACCAAGGTACGAATCACAACATAAAGAACTAGGTGCTATACTCTGGACTTATTAATCTATCCTGATTTGCGCGATGACGGAATTCAAATACCACACATTCGTTGTCAGATTATATCTTATCGTCTATTTCTACGAGGATGAAAGGCCCTCTGCTATCCAGGTTGAGAATTCACACCATTGTGACGAATGCATTACTGCACTACCAACGCACTAGATTGCAATGCCTTCTGATAAAAAACAGTGGATTACCTCGTGGTATCCGGTTTTACTATCCCACCAGGACACATTACTGATATATAAAAGCGAAAGTGGTGAAAACACCTGCGTATGTAATTTGTTTGTTTGTGTCTTCATTAACGTGATATTTCAACGCAGTCACACATACAAGTACGCTCATTGACGTAAAAACCTCACAGTATATATGAAAAGTAGAATCACCGTGAAAATTTTCTAATAGATAGTATGTAGAAAATATAACTATACATGTGTTAATAATTATTAATTCGCAAGCCTGGCAATGAATTTTTGAATACCGAGTGTGAGAAACTTCCATTGATAGCTTTGGGGATCAAATTTTTTAAAATCTTGTGAATTTTTTGTTCACTTCACGTTTACTATTTTAAATACAGTTCGGGAATTATTTGTGAGTCTTCATGCTCACGTTCCCTTTACATTACAATGACAACATAAATGACGCCATCAAGTAGCACACTTGAACTAATCAAAGATAATGGCGGGTACTTGTTAAGAGAGACAAGCTATTGGACTTCCTTTGCGTCCAACCTTGTTAGAAGTGTTTATTATTATCACTATATATTATTATATCATTATCTTGAGATGAGTTCTGAAATGATGAGATGGGGTGCTCGTCAGTTCTCTTGCATTCTGGACACATGCTAACATGATGTTTCTTATGTTCAGACTCTGAAAAAGTTCTCCTGGGAGCATTTGTCGCAGTGTATTATTAATTAGGTTAGAGTTATTACAAATCTGCAAATTGTTAAGACAAACATGGGACAGGGAGTAAAAGCTAAAATGGATGACTAATCATTATTCGTGAATCAAAGTGGCCTAGTGACTCACAGCCAAACCGACTTCTGCATTATTCGCAAACAGTTCATTTTCTTTACACTCTGTGCACACTCTCCGTGCTTAATCAATAATTTAATTTCCGGAAAAAAATTCATAGTTCATACTGTGGTTCTGCTGTGAATCATATATTCGATTAATTTATATAATAACATCAAAAGAAAAGGAAATGCGGGTACCTGCGCGTTCTGACAAGTTTTCTTTCAAAATTTATTGTATACGGAAAAAGGAAATCTGACACTGTACAATAAAGTTCTCTGTGGTCGAAGTAATATAACTCAAACGAAGCCGTAAATGGGACAAACCAAAATTCCAGTGTCAATCAAACTGTAAAAGTACCCTTCGGCATAATTTATTTTTGGTTTTCCTGGTTATTTTTTTCATTACTTCCTCAAAGGTGAAGCGAAGGATTCAGTAAATAGGATAGTCTTACTGTAACAGGTGTGTAACGGACATAAAAATTTACTATCCTTTTACAAATTTTGTTAAAAAATTCACAATTTTGATCAGTCAATTGAAAAGCTTCAAGCATAGGATTTCCAATTTCAGTTTCTTCAAACAATCGAAGTACAAATTGATTCTACAAATTAGGTTAGCGCTATTCCTTTTGACAAAACTGTCAAACTTGTCCTCGCGACCACCTGACTAGTAGTGTCTTCCAATTCTACGCTGCACTGCACCAAACTGAGTCCCCTATAATTTTTGACCAGCTGTAGAATACACGCCTGAATTTTCAATTCCGGCCCTTCATTTCCCTGCTTGATCAGATTTATTAAAAACTATTAATAAAATATTTTAATTTCTCATTCCCGTTTTAGTGAACCGGAAATAATCTGAAATGAATAATTTATGGAAAATGATCCCTGGAATTTTCCTCATTCTTCTTGCGATTGAGAGCTCTTACGGTTACGGTACCGGAGCTCCATCCAAGCCAGAGGTCTGTATATCCATGACCCCTGGCCATGGGGGAGCACCACAGAAAGGTGCATTTCCATACACAATTGAAGTGAGTAAACAACAAGTAAGGGGTGGAGATAAGGTCGAAGTTTGGATCCATTCAAGCCCTTTCAAGGGGTTTCTGGTCATGGGTCAACAACTGAATCGTTCAGGGCTACCGCTGGAGAATGGAATTCCTCTAGGAACGTTTTCATCTTCACGAGATGCTCAACACGTAAATTGCGCTGATAAGGTGGGTGCGGTTGTGACTCACATAAACTCGGATCAGAAACATGATCAAAAATTGGAATGGGTTGCACCCAACGAAGACGGAGACTACGTTATTTTGTAAGTTCCAGGTCGACCTTTCCGCTTCTCCGTTGTAGGGGTTAGACAAATCGGGAAGATCTTTTAAAAAGTTATTCAAATATTTTTCGTACCAGTTTTGTACCTTCTATCTCCACGAAAAATTTGCTCTTTGAGAAATAGTACTCGGATATGTGACCATGAATTATAAATGAATGTCAATTAATGACGGTATATTTCTAATTTCTGACAGGGTGACGATCGTGAAGGATTTCAATACGTATTGGGTTAAGCAAAAGTCCCAAACGATCCGAGTTAGAAAAGATTATCAATCCGAGGACGGAACTCAAGTAAGATTTTTAATACTAAAGTTTAATTCCACATTTCTTTCACGGTTTTTCAAAATTGTTTCTGAAAATGTCATGTTCCCACAGAATTCTGACGTAGCCTCGCTGGATCCAGCAGCAACCAAATTAATCAAAGAATATTCTTCCGGATGTGATAAAACTAAAGGATGCTTTGGACTTCCGGAAGGTTGTCTACAGAGATCTGCTACGGAGTGTGAAATGTTCACAACGTATCGAACAGATGGTTCACGTTTCATTTTCCAAATCGCAGGGAAATTGCCGACTATGCCTCAAAATGCAGGTCATGTCTCTGTCGGACTTTCACTAGATCCGAAAATGGTATTTCAAATTAATTTAATAGAAAATACCATTTTTAAAACTATTTGTAATTTTTAAAAGTTATTTTCAAGAGATAATTGGTGTACAATTTCAGGGGCAAGACAGTGTGACAGGATGTGTCTTACAGAATGACAAAGTGCAGGCCAAATCGTACTACAACTATGTCGACAAACCACAAAACTCAATTATGAAGGTAAAGTACGAAATACGTAATTTTGGTACTTTTAAAGAAATAATTTGCAAACTTTTATGTGATTTCAGGATGAGTCTGCCGGGATTGACAAGTCATATCCAAACAAGGGGACTTATGTAGGAGGTGTTTTATTTTGCGAATTTGCTCGCACTAAAACCCTAACTTCAGATGAACTCAAAAGGACATTTGACCTGAGCAAGGAATCTTATTATCTTTTATTGGCTCGTGCACCGCTGATTTCAAAGGGCGAATTTGGTAAATTGTTGCACTAAATACGATCTTAGTTTTTTATACACATTTGAACATTTTAATAAATTTCAGGAGAGAAATTGGGCTATCATCCAACTCCGGACGACAAAGGCAGTTCACAAATTCCATATTTGCTGACAAAATTTAAAGATGATTCTCCACCACCTGGAAAGGGCAAATCAGACGCGTTCATGTGTATGTCTTCCATGATTCTAATTGCTGGAGTATTTATCGGGCAATTCATGTTAAGAAGTGTTTGAATTCTGTCACTCATCTTAATATAATGTCAATTTAAAAATGTCTCATTTCTAAAACTTGAGTTCGAGTGCTGCATATAAATTGCGTGTTGTGATTTACGATTCCGAGGAAGCTTTTGCGAAGAGAAGTTCTATTCCATACATTACCTTATGTTACCATAAATTTACCTACATAGAATGTTAATTATTTATTTCCTCTGCGTACTAATGACAGTTGATATTAAAATTGAGGTTCTTGGTCAAGGCACAGTTTTATGCATGGCTACTTCGTACACGAGGAAAATTAATTTCTAAAACACAAGAACGGTCGTAAGACTATAACAAACGCGACACGCGAATGTCACAAAATCAAGCCGAGAAGTTGAAAATACAAAATTCGGACCCAACAACCATTACATTCTTGTAAGGTCTTTTGTATATTTACGGACACTTCTCATGAGACGACTAATTTTAGAGTCAGCACTCAAACTTTAATAATGTTCTGAATGCGAATTCGCAGGTGCATGTGTAAAGTGAACAGACATTACGTGAGGAAAATTCAAAATACCTGTGCAATAGTTGACTTCAGAATAATTAAGGTAAAGCTTGAGAACTGTGTGAAGGTTAAACTCTTAATTCCATATTTGTGAATTAAAAGTTGGATTTTCTCACTTACCCAAGTTTGATTCGCAGATTTCTAATTCTCGTGTATTAAATTCCAAGTAAAATTCTCATTGCAATTACATAATTAATGTTTCATCTCTTTATAACCCAGACTAAGCCAGTTTTGTAAATTGAAACATTGGTGGTTCCGGTAAAATTGACAATTCTGGAAAAAGCATATTCCATAAGTATTCAGACAAACCAGATATCTGGAATTCGGCAGATATCTGGAATAGAGCAGAATTCCTAGCAACCTGGCTTAAAAATTATACATCTTGGCTGATATAAAAACTCTTTACATGGTGTCCCAACGCCAAACTCCCGGAACTTTTCATTTTGCTGCGAGTTAAGAAGAAGAAAATTCTCGGCCGAACTCGGCATCTGTAATTTCACAATCGGCAAACTTCCTTTAGGAGTATTTATCATCCGACAACTGATTTTATCATACCGGATTTGAGATTTTCAAAATGTACTAGCAGAACACTTAACATGGTTCACGTTATTTATTTAATTGATTCAGGGCACCGAACCCAATTGACGGGACACACTTTGCTTGATATTTGGTGGATGTGACTATTTTATTCCAGTGAAGTCCTGACCCAAATTTCCTAATACGATTTGGCGTTGACTGGATATATTGGAATCGTTTTCCCAGAATTCTAAATTAGAGTTTCTGAATCCGATTTGATATAGATTTAGGTAGCCATTGTGAGCTCATGAAATCGGCTCCGTCTTTTATCAAATGAGAATTTTGTAGATAGTTTTTGACCAATAATCCATCAGAACCAGAATCAGAGGTTTCTAATGTCTCACCATGTACAGTCAGGTGGTATTTTCGGCTCACATAATTATTAGTTAATCATAATTGGTTTTAATGAAATGGTATCGCAATCTGTGACATGAGTTATTGACTCATCCGTTATCGATCGACAATGTTGAATAGGCTTCATGATTCTATATTGGTTGCGTGATTAACCATCAATAATTTTGTGATTAAATCAATCCTATGAAACTGGAATGCAAATTGTTATTTCCTGGTGGACTTTGTCCACAGATGGAACGTCCACAATTTATAAGTTGTAAAAGTATAGAACTTCCAGCTGTCTCACAGTCTGTATGTCAGTTTTCCTAATCCTTGTCCCGACTATTTGCACGGTGCAAGTATTTCCAAAATTGACACAAATAAAGGAGATTTGGACGAACCACTAGTTTAGACAATGATTGGGGCAATCGTAGGGAAATCGATGATCTCTCGTGAGTGACGGCTCATCGGTTCTTGGACGTCCTTGCGCTACGAATTTCGATTTAAGGCATTACTTTTATTTCAAATAAATTTTTAATCGAATCTTGTGCATACGCTTTAATTTATACGGATTTCGTTCTCAATTTCAATCGCCCCTTCCACCAGGTATGGTTACCTTAAAAGCAACGGAACTAAAACCACATTTGAAGTTGAATTGGATTCCAGTCAATATTCCAAAATGTTTCAGGACACCATCATGGCAATATCCTCGGACTCTTGAGTCATGTCTTGATCTTTACAGCCAAAACAGAACGACCTGGTGCAGTTGATATCCCTGAGATGACAAGTCTCTTCAACAACTTTGAGAGTAATGTAGCTGTATTTCCAGCACTATCTCTAGCCATAATCCCTGGGCTCACAGATTCCGAAAGAATTACTTCACTGCTCAAAAATTTTATCCTGGGTCCACTAATGTTAGAACGAAATACATCCTTGTTCTCAGACCGAACATTCATCCACACTGCTGCAGCAAGTGCTGTCTATCAATTAGGATCGAAGGAAAGAAAGACTGAACATAAAATATTCCTTTACTATTTTAATAAAGAATATGATAAGAGCTACACAGATCGAGTATTGATAAAATGTGAAGCAGAAGGGAAATTAATTCCTCAATTAGAGGAATTAAAAACCTCATTAGAGGATATTGTCTTGAAATAATAAATAAATAAATAAATAAATAAATAAATAAATAATTTAATCTTTATATAATGTAGAATGCATGTGAATCATACATTATCTCAAAAGTATTAAATTTTTGACCAATTGGTGCCGATCATCCGGACGAACCCCCTTTTGAATCGTTTCTTACATTCCCCGGACCTCCAAACATTTCAACTTTTCTCGGATGATGATCCGACTGTTAAGTTCTTTTGACGAGACTGGGTAAATAGAACAATTTAAATGTGGAACCACAATTTCTATATTTATTGGATTTTGTGGTATTTCATTTAATAATCTAAGTGGTGCGTACAACTATATCGAGTGGTTGCCAATTGATCAGTAACAGTTTCGATTGATGGTTCGAATTGGACGAAGAGCCTCCAATGATTGACATTAGGAGACATAATGAATTTTTAGGATTCTTTTAATGCGTCAGATCTTTATGTGTGGAAAATAAATACGCAGCTTTCCCTTCACTGTCTAATTAACTTAGTTTTAAATAGTTCAAATATTTAATACACCAATATTAATTTTTTTCGGTTATATTGTTATATTGACAAGTTTGAATTGAAATTCACCTGAACGAAGAGCATCCAAAAATTTGGAGAATAAATAATTCTTTGGTCATATAATAAAACCTTCGTCTTTCCGGTCATCAATTGGTGGACCTAGCCAGGTTGGGCTCAAAGCGGTCGCGGTCAAAACCATTTTTAATTCAAAAACAGCCTACTGGGTGTCCCAAAAATAATTCAAAATTTTAAATTTTATGATACATGAAAATAATTTTCCAAATTTAAAAAAAATAACTTCGAACTACTTAATTTGTTACTATCTCCTCGTTTAATTCAGATAGTTTCAAGATGAAATTGTGTGGGTCAGGCAAGGCCCAAAATTCATTAACCAAGTGGTAAGGTCCGTTTAATCTAATGGCTAATGCTACAAGTAACTGGTTCCTGGCTGTCATTGTGTGAGTACATACCGATACAACACCCTAGCAAAGAACTCGAATTCGACTATCGCTCCGATTCCGGTTCAAGTTGCCACGGAAACTTCCACGCGTATTTGCCCATAACACAAAATATTGTACAAAAGTCAGTTTGAATGTTTCTGTCAATTCCACATTCCACATGCAAAGTACAATGTAGAGGTAGTTTATTACTACCTCAATCTATCTATCTTGGACATTAAAATAATATAAAGCGATCGTTCTTAACTGCTTTAATTTTTACTGCGTAGACCAAGTTTTGAATTTAGTCCATCACAACATTCGGCAAACCGGAATCACCAAATATTTCTGGTCAGTTTAGCCTAGCCCATTCGTATAAAAATATACTCTGCTTTGCGCTTAATATTATTATCACAAGTCAGAAATCCGAGGATTATGAATTATGTTTAACTCCAAGACAAAGGTGTCAATCACTAAAAGCGCTATCTGTATTAATTCAATTTTACCTGGATTTTGGTGTCCTGCTAATCTGATATGAAATTTACAATTACAATCGTATTAATTCAATGAGTAAATATCGGCGAGTCCCCAAAACTTCCGCGCTCAAACTACAGAATATCAGAACTTTTAGTACTACTGACATACAAACATCTCAAAATTACACGCGTGATACCTGGATACGTCGGAGGTTCAATCCCTATGACAAACGAGGATTGAATTACCGCTTTAAAGGTATTTTTCACTACGTACTGTAAGATCTTGTCAATTGCTCAGGTTAAATTGGAATATAATACCGTTCCCCTTTGAAAAAATTTGGTGTATTTTACTATGTTTAAGGAAAATGTTTACTAATGAGAGAAATTTTACATTTAACTAAATCATCGATTGTTTAATGACAGGTATAGCAAAAATGTCTGACAGGGACGCCTCCGGGGATGCTGGGGTCCCAAACAAATCGAATTCCCATCAGCAAATTTTTTATGGACGAGGCTCCGAGTCCAATGTTTCATTGAGAGGGCCTTGGGTTCCTGCACCAGCAAAAACAACCCTTGTACGTAATAAAAATACCAAACCTATTCTTTCTAAAACGTAAATTTTAATTGCAACCTTGAATTACAATAATTTGTAGTCGACTTCGTTCATTGGTGACGGAAACCGGATGAACGAGAATGAGACACGGAACAATAAGAGTCCCGAAGTGGCCGCAACTCAAGGGTCAAGTCAATCAAACCGTTCTTTTCTTACTCCTAAGAAAAAGTATAGACGAAGGGCAAGGAGATCAGGTGGCCGGGAGGTCAGTCTGGCCGGATATACTCTCAAGACAAAAGACTCCCTCGTTGATGTTGTAAGTGACCCGGTCATGTTAGCTGAAATTTCTTGAATTTTATATTTTTAAAATATAAATGAAGGCGGCCTGTTTGAATGAACGGAGAGAAGAAGTGCTCAAGTTATGGGAGAAAAATTTACCTGAAGGTGAGGCCGGACTACTTGGAGATTTAGAAAGGGCCAATAAGCTAGCCTTAGAGGCTGCCACAGAGGTCGATCACCTCAGGAAATCGATACAAGAAATAAAAAAGGTGAATAAAAGTTTCAGACATGAATTAAAATCGCCGTAGATTTTTTTTAAAACTTACTCTCCTTTGTAGAGGCCTGACGCGTCCCCGCGATCCACGGACGAACTTGAAGAGATGCGAACTCGAATAATTTCTAAACTCGAGATGTTCGAAGAGGCGCATTCAAGTATTCAACAACGACTCCGAAGGGTCAAGGAAAGTGCATCACAAACCAATCGGAAGTCAAGTAGAAGTATTAGTCGAAGTCCACATACTGGAAGAAGTTATGGCACTTCCACATCTACTCCAGACAATAAAAATATGTCCAGTCTTGTAGTCCTGAAGGACAAACCAAATGTATTCTCTCAGGACACAGACAATGAAAATGTAAACGAATTAGATTTGGACTGCAGTTGTTTGTCTAAAATTGGGTCAAAGCCACTGAAGACCAAATCAAAGGAGCTCGTCATTCCAACTAAAAGTAAAAGGTTTGATTCGGCAGAGGACTTGAGTAAGTTGTACCATCTTTACACGCGACAAAAGTTTACATTGTCACCACTCCAAGAAATGGTGGAGGGAACTTCGGAGGAAAAAATGAATGAGAAATCCGGGGTCAATGCTCAATTGGACGGCCTTAAGGGCCAAAAGTACTACTATGAAGATGTTGATGACAAAGGGCGTGAGTCATTCTTGGAGTATGAGCGTCCAAATACTTGTATTTACAGAGACAAGGTAAGCGCAGGTTTATCGCCATAATTTTGCATCATAAATTCTCTAACAATTTTGGTTTATAATTTTGATACGATTGTTTGAGTGTTCAGATCCATGGGTTGCATGAAAAACTCCTTGAACAAGAGACAAAGACAGAAGAACTGACCAGAGAGATGCAGAGAATTGAGTCACAATCTGGATTTGACCTCCGAATGCTTAAGTCCAGAATTCGAGAGAGATTGGATGAGTTGGAACATCTCCCTGAATTGCTTCAATTGACAGAACGAAGATTAACCGAATCTATTCAAGGGAGGCAAGCTCTAGAGACTAAATTGCAACTCAAGACACAAGAGTTAACTTTGCTCAAGAAGGAGGTAAGAAAAAATGTATTGAAACTTTTGTGGCGAAGGAACTTTTGAAGTAATACTTTTATTGCAAAAGATTCGTCCTGAGCTTCGCTCTAAAAAATGAGAATTTTAATTTAAGATAATTTTGTAAATCACAGATGGAGAAATTGGGAGGGGAACTAGAAAATGGCAAGCGGGAGTGGAGCACGCATGGACAGCAAATCCAGAGCTTAATTGCACACAAGGCTGAACTAGAGAGTGCAAATAACGGTCTAAGGTGACAAAACTGACCCCCTCATTTAAAGCAAAATTAATTGAAATTAAAATTGGATTTCTTTAGAAATGAGTTGCAGAATGCAAAAGAACAAATCCGTCGTCTCCGAGAAAAACTATCCGAGAAAGTTCCGGGTAAACCCAGATCACGCGGAAGTAATGTGTTGATGGAGGATCGCCTAGTAGAAATGCAAAGAGAATTGACGAAAGAAAAGAAACGATCCTCGATACTCAAACAGGCTAAAGACAATGTTAGTAAATTAAATTAATTTTGCAGCGATCTCGCGTATTTTTACTGCATCTGTGAATCTGACTCATATTTTGATAGCCACGTTGTAAAATATTTAACTAATTACGATGGTCTAAAAGAAAATTGTTTTAATTATTTCCAGCTTGCAGTTGAGATGACTCGACGGGAAGAAGAAGTGCTGGAAAGCTTGGAGGAATCCCGCAGACGAAATCGCTCTCTCCAAAGTCAGCTTAATTTTATTAAATCTTCATACCACTCCATTTTCCCGGACCATCTTCTCCATTTGCTACCGAATGACGCAGATGACTCTCCGAAACTAGAAAAGGCAGAGTAAATAATACAAAATATAACTATCGACTAAAGGTGCTAATATCAGGTGATATTGATTAGCGATTTTCCTGCCTTATTTACATAATCTGTGTATCCAAATTTATGGAAACTTCCGCGAACTATTGAATGAATGTTAAGTATGGGTGGGAGATAAGCTGAATAAAAAAAGTGAACACGCCGTGCGCAATGGTATTCGGAAAATTCTTATGGTCGACATTTCTTTAAAAAAATGGCGCTCTGATTCCGTCTAACGCATAATTCCGACTAAATAATAAAATGGCCAAATATCCTGGTATTTTTGCACAAGATTATGTGGAGAGGAAATGTCGCCCTAGTACCAACGAAAACTTTAAAATGGAGAAAAATAGTTATTGGTCTACCCAAAGCAAGATGTCTGCTAGAGGAATTAAACTCCAACATGACGAGTCTGCAAAGGCGACAAACCTGCTTAACTACGCTACAATAGACTGGCAGCACTTATTTCTATTTTAAATTATTAGCAGAATATGAGCGAATAAATTCTGTCGACCAAAGTGGCAAGATCCGTTTAAGATACACCAAGAAGTCAAAGTACTAATCCCGTGATTAGAGACAGACTTGCTGAAGCACGGATGGATTATCTGAAAACGGATTCTGCGAACGCAAATGAGTTTTCGTATTATTTTTGCATCAGTGTATCGTTGAATTATAATATATTCTCCAATTCCAAATAAGTTGAGTTCTCAGAACATTATTTTCCATAGACTCACGATAATCACACCGCGTGCACTGTCAAGAACTGAAATTCTCGGAAGCAATCACCGTTTTCAAGACTCGTGTTGCTGATTCTGAATTATCTAAAATAAATTGTAAAGGATGTTAGCCCCGAATTCTAAATTCTACCTTATCAATAATAACAACTTCAAGTTCTCAACCGCAATCAGCTGGCACACTTCGCCACAATTTTGAAATCTACAGGGTGGTTCACAAATTCTCTCTCTAGTAGGTTGTTCAGAAAAGTATGATGTCATATAATTTTAAGTGGTCGTGTGAAATCTGACCACACACTCACAAGAATGAATATTCCACTTTTCTTTTGAATGAGATCACCAAGGGTATAGTGCGCTTAAATATGAGATATTATTACGTACCGAATTTAAATGCACGTGCCTTACTACACCAATATCGATATTTAAGGTCAGTTAATTGTAACCGGAAATTCTAGATAAACTTGTAGACCCGATTTATGCTACACTACTGGATCAACCTACAAAATTAACTTTTGTGGTTTTACCTAATGAACTTTACATTGACTATCCGAAAATATAATTTTGAGTCTGACCCCAATTAATAGGACGTAGTTATTTATAACACTTGTGTCATCCATAAGGAAAGGAGTTTACCGAGTTAATCTTGTATTTTAGTCACATAATGTACTAATGGGAGACTGAAGTCTCGTTAAGTATAAAAATGACGTCGTAGGACGTTAAATGTGAGTTTGTCACACTTTTAGAGTTTTATCATTCTCAAAGTTAATGAGTCTCATACCGTCCAACCTCTAATTATCATTTGTCAAGGTAAACTCATGAACAGTCGCATGGAATGCATGTATGTATTCATAACATGGAACCTATACATGAACATGCACTTTAATACCTACACCATACTTAATTTCTCATGCATACTAATATTATTGTCATCATAACCTTCCTACCTTGCTACTTCTTCAGTGCTAAATAATTTTACTACCTCAGCATACAGCACAGCAGAGGAGCACTTTGATTTAATAACTACATATAGTAGAAAAACTCTCACAGTCAATCATAAATTCACAATCATAATTAGTTCTCCATTCATTCATTCAGTCTCTCATCATCTTTTCAATTCATACTTCAACTCTTACGAAATCCAAGAAATTGTGTTGGCGTTGTTTTCTATTCTATTCAATGTACAGTGTGGTTGTCGGATTTGGATGTGGAACGGAAGTGGAGTGAGATTTAATTTTCAATTTGACTAAAAGCGTTTGTTTATTGTTCAAGACAAGAATATTGGGGGTTAGTAGTTAATATTTATATTTATTATACATATTATGTTGTAGGCAATTTGTACATTTAGGCAATGTGACAGCATCAGTTTGCCCAGGTTAGCTTAAATAATTGGAATTTCAAATTCTACAAGTCTTGTTCGTCAAGACAATTCGAAAAGATTAGCTGAAATTACAGTTTGTCGAGTACTTTAAAAATATTGTAAGAAATCGTTACTTAAAAATCCGTCCATATTATTGAAAATAATATACCGGTTTTATATAATATTCAGGTTTTTCTGGTCTCCGGCTAATATAGTTCAAAAAATTATGAACACAATATGTATATATAATATGTAATTTTAATAAGAAGAAATTATAGCTTGATTGACCGAGGCGATGTTTTGCGGATTTTCTTTTGTCATATTCCAGAACAACGTACATAATTAAGTAGAAAATTGAAAATCCGTGTAGATTTTTCAGAGATCTACAAAAGCTAGCTATGTCTACAAATATAAACCAGGAACCAGCCTCGTCTCTAAATTCAGATAAGGCTAAATTTCCGATTTGGTCAATAAGAAAACTTAATTGTAATCCCTTTTTACCGGAGACATGTTGCTACTTGTACCTTCGCGTAGAAAATTTTAGTGGAAAAATGTCCTAAGCGCATTAAATGTTTTGACGTTAGATTTTTAAAATGACCCCAGTTATACTGTTGACCATGTCTGTAATGAGTAATGACGTAAATGAGTAAAACCAATCAAACAATCATTTAACAACCTCTAATCGAGGTTTAAATTTAGTTTGTTAGTTAGGTTTTAGAGTACTTCTTTTTGCAAGGAAGAATCTTGTAGAAATCCTATTACTACTTGAAGAGAATTGGCCTTATTTTTAAATACTTTTTGACTCAATATTATTATTTATTTCAGTGACTGCTAAGTCTACTATTTACAATCTATTTCTAGAGGGTGTTACTTTCAAAACGACTTCATTCTCATTCGTACGATTGAGTCCCTAGGATATAGAACCGAGACATTAAGATCCTAAATTTAGTATTACCGTAATTACCGAATTAGAACGACTTTCCTTGTGTCGTTTCAGTCCACGCTTTGAGTAGTGTCTAATATTGTTAAAATCTTTCATTTAAGCGATGTTCTAAGGAGTCCTTGTGTCACTACAAGATATTAACCAAACTTGTAAATTAAAAGTCTGGTACACTACACGCTGACTGGAATTCTTGTGTTTCAGAGGGGTGCGCTAATTCGGAGAATAGGGTATCCCTTTGGGAGTCGGTCCTATGTAACCGTGTCCCGTCTATTTGTTCGGGGCTCAATCGCTGGGGCAGAAATATCTTGGATCCGTGCCTTAAAGAAAATCTTCTGTACTCCAGGGTCTCTTACTACTAGGGATACCCCTACTCGACAAAAAAGATCTCAAACATTTCCCCAAGATTAATATTACGGCGAATATCAATTTAACATGAGTCGGTTTAATCTTCTGAAAATAGTTTTTTTTTTCATTTTGATTTCAAACCGACTATCAGGAATTTCAATATTTGTACAAAAATGGTGACACAAGAGACATTACTTTCGATTCCGCCCACGTGTCAAAATTTTGGTAAACTTGTAAGATATTGCCATTTCGACATGACATACACTATGGTTTACTTTTTGACAGACACGTTACTTTAAGTTACGTTTACTTACATAGTTGTTGAATGAGAGTGAATTATGACTTTATGGACCCCCCAGTAAATGACTATGTAATTGCAACATGTCTGTTGAAAAGAGTTAATCATAAATAAATGTAATTTATAGGGCGTTGTTTCATCTTCCTTACCTACATGCGTGCATATGGGCCATAACATAACAATGATTTTCTGTTGTATCGAATTGCTCTCTCCTACGTCAAATTTTTTTAGGCATAACACAAAGTACAAAGCAAAGTACGAATCCACCGTCCAATTTAGGTTCACTTTACTTGTAATCGTAATAGTTGACTTTTTTTTACTCATTATTTCCATACAAAGAAACAGTCCAGGTCAAAACTCACTTGGAGATTTTCCGCCAAACACGTTTGCTAGCAAATCTTGTATAAGATCGCTAAAATTGGACAGATTTGCAAAATTTCCGGCGTCAATAGTACGGAATCCGCCAGAATTTTTTAAATTTGCATAATATATTGAAATGGATAGATTTTTAAAAGAAATTACAGAATTGTCATGATAATCAAAGCATTTATGTGAGGCAAGCCTCCTCAACATTATATTGCCCACCTGCCAGTTCAGGGTGTCTCACAAACGATGACACCCTGCTGCTTAATGCCCAACTGTGTTAAAAATACACACTTCACATTGTTTTCATGTAATAATAAATTTTATGGGTGTAAAAAGTTGAAATCTTATATTTGTACTTGTTTTGCAGAGTTCAGCCCTTGCCGTGGTATAGGAAAAGAACACACACCTTACTTAAAAATACCTTCACCTGACATGATGATTGTGTACAGTTAAGTATACAATATAATGTACTAAAATTTTTGCTCCAACTTACAAACCCATGTGTAAATTGTGATGTGTGTAAATATTACTCAATCAAAAATTGAATAACAAGACATGCGTGACTATTTATGAGTTTAGTCAGAGTGGTTCATTTTCATAGTATTAAAAGTTTTACGTTATGCGATGATTGCTGATGATGCTGGGTGAGGTGCAAAAAGTCGTGCTCAGAGATTATTCGCAAGTGAGTTGTTGAGGTGTGAAGTTGATTTTTACAAAGAGCGACACCACCACCGTACACGTGAATAATTTGACAAAAACTTTATGAACCGAATTTTAATAATTTTTGTGACTGCGCCAATGCTGGCATAATTTTAACTGACTTGCGGCGGAATAGTTGGAGAAGAAGATGTCGCTAGTAGTTCTCAGAAGTTGGTCGGATGGACAACCACCGAAAATCCGAGGAATCGCTCCACCGGATTCGGATGATAAAAATGAAATTGTCGTCCCGGACCATAATGGCCGTTTTGTGACAGAAGAGATTCCAAAAATGAGGTTTACCAACAGCGGTAAAGTGGGGGCAATGAAGGAACGATTTCTTAAAACATCAAATTCCTCCGTAGACACGACGAATAATCAAAGAGTTGCAAAATTTTGGAACCGGAAAAGTTTACCGAGTTCAAGTAATAGTTTGAGTTCCAACAGTTTGACCCCTAGTCCAACACCAAATCATGTGTCGGATAAAATAATGGCGATGGATGGGGAAACTAAACCAAGAGATCGATCTGCCAAAATGAGTTTGAGCCGAGGTAAGAAAGCATTTTGGAATGACCATGATTTTCCGATATTTTCTGAATAATCAATTATTTTTAATTCTAGTTTACTGCGATGAAATTAACTAATAGTGATTTTTGAAGTTCACTGAATTTAAATGACTCATTGACCGGCTTGCAGTTGAATCGTTGAATGGGATATCGAGAATAATCTATAAGTTTAACTTGTTTAACTTTTCATGCAAGAAAAAGCAGATTGTACTGAAACTTTCAAATTTTGTCATACAAGTGTTTGGTCACGAATATGAAGATTTTATTGACAGTGAAAAATAATCTCCGATTCTCATTGCTACTGGGCTTTCACACTCTTGTAAAGGTTTCATGGTGCCGACAACTGGTAATATTAGTGTCCATGACACGTAATGTAACCGGTCGGAATATTTTTTTAGTCGGTCTGGTTTGAGGGAAAAGTTAGTTAGCATGATTTGTTTGCGGAAAATATTACTGATTTATTACAAATGTGGCATTTGAACAAAAAAGAATACTGAATTATTTGATTTTCTACAGAGTCATCCCTTCAATCCCTTCAGTCGATGGATCCAGACTCCTCCCCCTCATCCCCAGTCGGCGGAAATAGCCGTTACAAGAGCTTGGGCCCGGAACTAGCCGCCACCATCCCCAAACGCCAAATCATTCGTGATTCTTGGGTCAGGGACTCTTATTCAGTTTTCAGGTATGTCATTACTCAGTTTATTCAGTTTTTCCTATTCTACGAAACATGAGAATCCCTGTATCACTGCTCAGTTATGAGTCATCAGTGTACAACGTCAGTATAATGAGGTATCCCAACCTTCTGCAACCCGACTTGGAGTTTTAAAACATTTTAGTATATATTTTGTGGATTCCATAAAACTATTGGTCGTGCAAATTAATATTTTAAAGAATTGAAAGCAACTCTTGAGAGATAGAAGAGGGTGTAAATTTTTAGAGTTAAAAATTACAGCGCACCTCAACCCGCGCTGGATTGAGATGCTGCATGGTAGCACTGGAATGTAGATCTCACTTTTTGCCGGCAATCCCAGTTTCAGAATGAGTCATCGATGTAATGTACGTCTATCAAAACCTTCTCAAGGAGGCGAGGTCGAAATTGTCTCCGTAATTGGAAGACCTCAAAGAGTCGAAAAAACCTGAGATATGCATTTTGTAGAAAATGTTATCCGGTACACTGCGTAATATTTCGTCCGTGCGAAAATACCCATGGAATTCTTCGGACGCCCTTCATTTGTTCATTTCAAAGCACGTCGTTGTCCTCGGCATCGCGTCGCGTGGGAAAAAACCCAGGAAGTGAATAAATATACATGAAACCAGAAGATGAAAGGAAAAAAGTAATAAGTAAAACTAAGGAAGGCATACATGAGCGTGACATGCCAGTGTTCGACCAGTCATTCTTCTATAGTTTCAATTTCACATCTCAAACAAACAGTTCGGGAAAAAAAATTGTAGATTAAATTTTTTTATACTCAAATAATCTTAGGTAGGATGTTATAGTATACATGCTTGATCAATTCTAGGGCAATACAAATAGAATACAACACAGATTACATTACGGTTCGCGAATGCGATATCATTATCGTACGTCAACACTCACTCTTGAGTCATATTTTTATCCAACAAGTTCGTATTTCGTATTTTTTGTTGATTTTTACAAACTCAATTATTGACACATCCGCGAATGTTTGTGTCAATTCTGGTCTTGTATTTTGAAACAAATATTTAAAAATTGATGAAAGTCACAGTCAGCAAGCATCAGCTCATAAAAACTCAAGTTCTTAATAGTAAATAACTCAGAAATATAACTTAACTTGAATATTTTTTGAGTCAACTTTTGTGAGCAAAATCCTGTTCAAAATTGTGGTTGAACTCAAATATTTAATGGCATAATGTAAATAATAGCTTTAAGTTTTGAGTAAAGTCAGGGTCATTGAGATCGACCTCGCCAGAAACTCAAATATTTATTGGTCAATACTAAAAACCTGAAAGTAAAACAAAATGTTTGTATGTCAGAGTTCAGCGAGAGTCAGATCATAATAAAAACTCAAGTTTCGTGTAAACTGTTCCCTTCTCGAATAAAAAGTTTTCTGCGCTTTGAAGAGGAACGACCAGGGTCAACGTATTAAATTGCAAATAATTTTTATTCCCGGTCAAACCATCTGAATAAACAGTTTGTAAGCTACGACGATGTTATGCTGGGTCAAGTAAATTTTGAAGTATAATTACTATTTGAACGAATGTGCCGCACGCGTCACTTCACATAACAGAAAGTCAGAAATCAGAATCGGTCATGGGTTAGGTGAATAGACTTGACATTTTACAAAATATGTTTATTTACTATCGGAAAATTATTTCTTTTGTTAAGTTTATTACCCGAGAAGGTCGAGGAGGATTAAATTAGTGATTAGTGACGGACAGGTATCTTTGTTAGCGGGGTACTTTATGAAATCTGACTCTTTTGGAAATATCAGTAAACTTATTAGCAGGATTATTCTCATAAATTATGTACAGCTTAAGAAGGATAAGAAGACAGTGACATTCGAACTAAAACTAATATATTTTATTAGAAACTATCGAATCATTTAAATTGTACGGCACATTTCTCATTTATCAAACTATAAAGTCATGCACACATATTATTTTAGTGATCACTCAAATGACATTCCTGTGTTCTGTACAAATTATTACCATAACACCAAATTAAAGTGTACCGTTAATTTATTGTATTCTGCAACTGCGGCTCGTAAAATTAAGAATAGATATGAAACCGTTCAATTCAAGGAGTTGTGTCCTGACTGAAAACCGATGGAGCAATTTTTCAGGCAGAAATATTACGCTGCAAGATTTTGGGCAACTTCTCCGTCAAAAGTAGAAAAATTGATAATTTTAGAGGGCATACAAAAATTATTATCTGGTTAATCCCCCTGTGATTTGGTTTAAACCAAAGAATTTTCATAGCTCTATTTGTCTTAACTAAGTATTTTCACAGAATATTTTCAATAAATACCAGCTAACAGATATTGCGGCTCAACCCTGTGGTTTTGTTTCTTCATACTTAAGTCCAATTTACACATTTGTATATGTACAATGTCTATTTATTATAATATAAATTCAAAATTGTTTTATCTAGGATAATAGATATGAGCAAAAAATGCACTCTGCATTTCCAATCGACATTGTAATATTTAATATCTTCGGGGCAAATGCACCTGCGCATCATAACTTTGGAATTCCAAAACAAAACTAATTTCTAATCAACTAATTAATAAATCAAATAATGAGTATGACATATGTGTAATAAAAGACCGGCAGGCTCTAATAAGTTGTGCATGGAATTATTCTAAGTTTGAATGTCAATGGTTGTAAATTGTAATCTATGTTATTTCAACTCGTGTCGTGCATACTGAATACGTCATCCCGCGGCAGTGGCACAGTAATAAAACCAAATAATGGGTTAAGTCAATAAATGCTAAAAAAATGAACGCGAATGACAAGTGGACAAGTCCATCTTTAATCAATGCCAATTTAGAATGACGACAGGTACCGTTGGTTTCTGTTTATTCTAAATGCACTGCACGGTACGGCCTTCCTCTTCCGAGGTATAATAATAGCCGGCCGTAATAATAGCAGTCGTAAAATTATTTGGGAGTTCCTGTGCTAATACATGGCAAAATTAATATTTTACATTTTCTCTGCACCGCCTTGCTCTACCGTGCCCTATAATTTGAGGTTTTACGGTCAATCATAATCAAAAGTGGAGAAATTTCCAATCCCCAATGTCATTTATCAATCTAGTAGGGAAAAATAACTTGCAATAAATTCCATTTCATTGCATTGAGACTAAATTGCCGCCCTAACTAACGCAAAGTGGACCCATTTTGTGATTTTTCGCAATTAATGAACGCGAAAGTATATCATAGTGGTACGAGCGTGGAAATTGTTTGTCAATTACGGACTCAAACAAACAGCAGCAACAGCAAATAAAAAAAAATTGTAATAGAGCATTTTCTGTAACCGCCTTTATGTTGCTCTACAATTGACTCGAGCAAAAACTTACTCACTTACTTAACGATTAGTTAAGTTTTATAAAATAATAAAGATTTTGCACAGTGGTAGTTGGGACGAAATGTAATGGCGAAAGTTGATTTTCTTGAAGGCATGAAGATTTAATAATTCATACTCGTATGTATACATGTATAAATAAGATGTCAAATTTAATGGGAATTAGTGACGGCAGTCCACAAGTCTGTCGTCCCGTCCGGTCGGCAAATGTAAAAGAGAAAAACTTTAAATCCACAAGATATAACGGTTAATGACAAATCATAATGATGATGTTTCTTGTCCGTCCGTCAAACTCAGACCATCCGTTGCGTCGATTTGAATTAAACAACTTGAAGTTGAAGTCGAAAGGGTTGAAGACAAATTAAGAAAGGAAATCTCAAGACGTTTCTAATTCCAGTGGCGTAGTCCACACAATTCAGGTGTCAAACTGGGCGGTGTATAATGGGAGCCACTTATCACATAAAATTCTGCATTTCAAATGCACTAAACTATTTCTAGATTAAATTGATCCTCATTTTGTGGAATTTCAATAAAATATTATTGGAATCGTAAGGTTCGACGGTCTCAAAAATTTCTAGCAATGACCGAATATTTTGCGTTATGAAGATCGCGCTTATGGAAATTCTAGATCCAGAATGTAATAATTGATAAGATTGTGCATTTCGGAGCAAGCAATAACGTAATTAAGAAATGAAGAGATAAACATACATTAATTAATTAGTTAGGTACTTAGGTTTAATTTAACACAATTTAGTTACATTTCGCATGTATTTGTTAACATCATTCTAATAAATGACACTAGACATTAGATCACCATTCTTAAAATTATTCAGAGCTTGAGATGAGGAATAATTTTTTAACCCACCCCAAATAAAATTTTGGTCACATCTAATCCCACGAACGAAGAGTGAAAATTAGGGGGATGAATCGAAACAGGACACGAAGAAAACGTACCGTGTGTGAGGACGGAAGGGTGTAGTGTAATGATTTTTATTTTATATTATTTGATGGTGTACCGGTGAACGGTATTGTATCGCCTGAGAGTAAGGACATGCTTAAAGAAAGGGGTAAAAAATTAAGATTAAGACTCTATAATGGTATTGTACCGGGTGGTTAATAACTTTGTACACCCGCGGCCATTATCCGGATTTTGTAAATAGCTGGGATTACTGGGTTAATAGTATTTATGTTCAACCAAATGTGCGGCGTAAATAATGGTTTTTGGGTCTCTTCTTTTAATTTCATTTTTCGAACTACCAATTTGAAGTTGAAAGTACATTTGGACACATCACTAAATACATCTGGATTTACTTTAAAAATAACCCGCTTTTTTAAATGTTGGTTTGGCTTTAACCCTGAATCTTTTCCACCTCGAGTTAATAAATATTGGTCACCTTACTTATGTGTCACCCTGTAGATACGTCTAATACCGTCATCCAATGACTGATTTTTTTTTCATCTGTGTCCAAACAGAAAGAATGAACTGTCAAAATCAACCCCAACACTCAACCTCGCAAGTCCTGAGGAAGAAGATCAAGATCATCTTGAAGAGTTGGAGTCTGAACGTATCCGGAGTAACATTTTAAGTGTCTTAGGAAGCCCGGCCAGTACCACGCCAAAATCCAGGTCAATCAGTAGTGACTACATTGCTGAAAAAACCGATAAATCCTGGCAAGACAGTCTTTATGGGGCAGAGTTTGAGCCAAAATTTGGTGATAAACCCGCGAGTGTAGTTGGTGTGATTAAAAAAGAAATATCACCAAATTCTAAAACAGTTGTACCAGTCGAACGTCGAAAATCAAGTCCAAATTCAAAATTGTCACCTGAAATTTCAAGTTCTCCAATTCCTCCACGCCCAAACAGTTTTTATTCGACAACTGTAAACTCTCAGACATCACCGTTGGCGTCAAATAAATCTTTCAATGATAATTTCTCTGGAGACAAAGAATCAGAACCAACCAGTGCAGATCTGAGACGAGTGAAACGTGAAGCAAAAAGAGCTATTCGAAGTGTCAGTTTTGAATTGGATTCACATTTTGCAAGAGAAGGTGCTTTTCCAGTTCATCGGGCAGTTCATAATCCGAGTCCCAGTTTAGATTCTGATGATTTGGTTATAAAAAGTGAAATTAAAGAGGACAGTGAAAAATTTCCATTAGTTCCTGACATTCCCACCGAAGAAGATGTCGCAGATGTCGAAGTCGAAGATAACGAATGTATTGATTTGGAATTAGACGCGCTGCGGGGTGAAAGCAGTAGTTGTGGAAGTAGCGGCGGTGAATCAGAGCGTGAGAATTTTACCAGTCAAGGACCAAATAATAAAATCTCAGACGCGCACGTCGACATGCACTTGAATTTTAGAAAAAATTCATCACAGGATGTTGCTGATACTAATACTAATGGAAATTCCCACGGCGGTCACGGGAATAAACATGGTAAGTTCACATACAGAGCAATAACACCTTCAAAACATGACGATTGAAGTCCAAGTCCTCAATTTTTATTTGACATGATGCGTCGTGTTCTATCATTCATTCCATTGTTGTAACAATAATAGAGATGGTACATTTTGAAATTGATTTTGATTTGGGTGGATGACTATCTGATATGTGCTAATGGGTTTCTTTATTAAATGACATGGTGTTCAAAAGTCTATTGACACTAAATGGCCACGATAAGGTGTGACTGTGACACACAAACCAAATATGCTATTGAATTGAATGATTCCATGAAAAAGTTGCACAATTGTAGTTTCAATTTATGGACAGAAAGAAATTCGCAAGTCCGCTGCGCGTGTACAAATAGTCGATAGGTTCTTGTGCGTATAAACCGATTTTAGAAATATTGAAAATATTGAACACATTTTAAAACTTAAATTAATACGCTGACTTAATTTCAAACAGGCGGTTGTCTGAATCGGAGTATCGTTTTTCCAGTAGGTTTTTATTTCAAGTCCAATCTATAAACAATTATAGCTTATTTTGAACTTTCTGAAATAACTCTTGTGAATTTTCAAGAGTTTGTCATTGTAAGAAGATAGGAAGATATTCAAAGATCGAATTATTTTACTTCACAAAATGCATAATATTTCAAAGTACTGTTACTGTACTATTAGGAATAAATTAACAAATCTAAACATTTTCGACGTACGCGCTAAGTACATTTGTATTGTGACAATCTACAAATGAAGAATACCACAGAAACTCAAAATACAACAATGGAATGAGAAAGATCTTAATAGCATTTCAACCATAGATGCAGATGATTTATATTTTGAGTACAAGAATAGTATAATATTAAGTTTGAGCAATAATATTTTATTCATAATATTACATTATGATAATCCACATGCATTGTTGGGTTCCCACGTACAAAATGTCTATTCTTATTACATATGCCACACCATGCATGAATGATGCATGAATGCATGCAGAGCCCACATGTACATGTACACGTCAAATTATTACAAATGTTTTAAAGCTCTGTTCTGATTCCCAATTTTCTAATCCTATCCTCCCAAATACTACGATTTTTTCGTTTAGTTTTGAATGCACAAGGGAAATTTCCGCCGTGTTAACTGTTGATAGGTCATATTTCTAACGTTTCGAGGGTTCCTCTGGACCAAATAGAATAATATTCGCATATAAATTTCATGTCTAACTAGGAGATACGCTAGAATTGTTAGAATTGGTAAATTCACGTGTTCTAATCTTAAATGCATCGGCAGATGGAAAAATGCACTGATTCTTCATTACAATCACTCTGAACCTTAACGGGTTTCGAAACAAACAATTTCTGTTGTACAACCGAAAGCCTTATAGTAAATTTTTCCAAGAAAATCTAAAGGCTTGTGCATGCTAAAAAACAAATCAGTACTATACTTAATTCGCCGGTTTAAAAACCTCGTTGATAGCACCAAACGCGATACATGTGAAAATCGGGTTTAAACTTTCTCCAATCCGAGAAAGTCTGAAAGCATATGTCTAGCCCGGAAACTCTAACACGTAGGGTGTTTCCCTTGCCGAACTCGTTTAAATTATTCTTCCGTAAAAGGGGGTGGACATTCTGTTTTGGGTGGAATTATTTAATCGAGGATTAATAACTTTCCTGCTCTGACTACGTAGCGGCAATAAAGGAAAAAGTGAAAACCATTCAAAATGAAAACCGGATATTCGCTTGAAACAACCGGCAATTCACGAATCAGAAAATGAATAATATTAAGTTTATTTTTAGCAGTTTTACATGTTACTGAGGAAGTAGTAAAATTGTACACTGATAATTACGAAAGAAAAAGGTTAAAACCGTCAATCGAGGACATAGCCTGTCGAGTCCTATCCATCATTGGACATCACCTATTAGGTGTAATACTAAATACAATTATGAAAATAATAAAATATAATCATCCATGCCAATCAAAATTTAGGAATGTAATTGTATTTAAGGTATAAGAAATTAATAGGTTGGAAAATTTGTTGTAGATAATTTAAGGGCAGGTGCTCAATATAAGACAAAAGAGATTGTAAAAATCTGTAACAACCCATACCAATGGGATGTACATTCAAAGGGAGGTTGAATTCACAAGCATAGTGGAAATGACATTGTAG
>JAQGCA010000320.1:0-31510 GCA_034698945.1 Protaphorura quadriocellata
TCACTTTCCGTCTCTTAACGTGGGGACGGGTCGCCGTTGTTTGATTTCGGCCAAACCCTATACCATTGCCACTCTATATCTATTGTATTCTCTAAGAGCATAGCAATTTCTATATGACTCAAGACGAACACTCTTACTTTTCCTTCCTCATTCCGTCTTCAATAGCCACTCTTATTTTCTCTAATAATTTCTGATATCATTAATTTATAAGGGTCACGCATTTTCAATTGTGGAATTGGAATTTGTTTACTACACAACCAATTTTACCGTTTCACAACATACAAGTCGTCGAAAGAAGTCTACGTCGTGTGGGGGGGGGGGGGGGGTCAAAATTTTGGTGTATGTAGTTAACTAGGACCCAAAGAATTTGAAAAATCTCAAACAGAACTTTTCTTTTTAAAACTGTTCAGATGATTTGTGTATAAGCGTTGTTTTGACACAGAGATGAAATGAAAGAATGTTGTGCTAATTATTATTTATTGATGTTCCTAAAGAGAGGCATAAAACTACTAGGATTTCTCATGCCAAAAATACGAGAACCCTGCGGAATTTTTGTAGACACCTCATTATTTTTTTGTGACACCTGAGGGATCCATTAGAGTTGACTAGTATATATTTTTTACAATTGTACTATAAAATTAGTAGGCAAATATTATTGGTCGATAACAATAATTTCAGAGGTCTTTCAAAAATTTTCGTCGTCGTTCTTTTTAACTCAATTGTGTTTCGTTGCATTTTTTCTCAATTGACTATTGACTGATATATTGCAATTTGCAATATTGAAAATTAGCATTTAAAGAGCCTAACATTATTTTTCATTGTAGGATCGATCAGTCACGTCGATTCGTTTTAATTTGATGAGTTTTTGAAATACGGAATTTAGGTTTGTAACTCAGTACCAGTAGACAATGTAAATGCATTTCCGAACTGGATCATGGATCGTTAAAAACCAAAGTAAAGAAAACATGTTTATTCTTTACACCAATTAAGGTTCCTTTTCCTCATGACTCCATTCTATGAACTGAATGATGATAACACCAGAATAAGTTTGGAGTATAATATTTTAAAAACACCCTAAGTTCCAATATAAAATTCGTTATGTTTACCATTCTTATAAAATTACAACCACCAGTAGAAGTGTTTCAGTGATTTGAGACACTACTAGTGTGATTTATTTACTGCCTTTCAAGTTTTACCAACAAGGTTTCGATTTTCGGTTTCTTTATTGTATTTGTTGATAATTTTACTACTGGCGTATGACGGGACTCTGAATTGAGATCAAAAAGCCGACGGCCACATTATATGGAAGTTGTCAGAGTCTTATGTTAGCTAACCGGGATGATGAATTGTTTATGATGTTCCAGCTCAGCGTTTTAAGTATTAGTAATTATAATTATACTCTACTCCCAAACAAAGCAAACGAGTCAAGTTTGTAAGTAGGTAGAGAATGAGTCCCGAATGCCCTCCTCTCACCTCACCTGGTTAACGAACAATTTATGAGGAAATCCCTTGAGTGTTCATCATTATGACCCACCATGTAATTGAATCCAATTGATTGTTTACACACTCGAGGTAAGTGAGAGGAAAGGTTTTGGGCTCTACTTCAGAATTGGCTCCTATTTAAACGCACTCGGTATTTGATAATTAAATAAATTATTTCTAGAGGCTCATAGTCATAAACTGGTGGCAATCATATGGAGAGAAAACCACCACGAAGTAAGAATTACCATTCTTCGCCCGAAAATACGAAGGTCAAGGATACTGTTGGATATAGGAAACCAGGACATGAAATTCAATAGTGTGATGTGTCGTAATCCAAGGTTTCGATTTGATTTAAGGAGCAATAATTATGTTTCAGCTATCATGCTATGCGTTTGGGGATCGAAAACTCCGTGACCAGGCTAATCAATGTGGAATGAATACTTAACTTCAGTATTTGTCGAAAGTCGTTAATTCCACGTAAACGTAGGTTCATGTAATCGTCCAAAACGCCTGGGAGATATTACATACTCAAACTCGTCAATTACTACTTAATCTTCCGGCTTGTACGCTGCTGATATTGTTGTGTAACAACTTGGGAAGCAATTAAATTAAATTGATTTCTTGTGTGGTATGTATGTAAATGTAAATGCGCGATCGTCGTGATTCTGGTCAATACTCAAACATTATACCTAAATTATATTGCATAGCAGCGGGAGAAACTAGTATGTCGCCATTACACTTCTTTATTGTTTTTCGGCCTCGAATTTTGTCAAATTGAATTGGAAAGGCCGATTAGAATACATGGCGATCAAAAAAGCGCGTTATCGTTGATGAAAATCTAAAAATAAACCATTTAACAAAAACCTTTGAAATACCCTGTAACTCGTCGCTTGATCATACCTTATAAGTTCCAGTATTCATTTGATGTAAGAATTCTTGTCCGAACCACACTGTTCATTCATAAGTGAGTCAAATCGATCATTTGTGCTGTCAAAATCCATCTTATTCTCAGAGTTACATCTTTATGAGGAAAGTGGACATACGTTATGCTAATGTGATGAAATACTCAGGATAATATTCGAATAGTAGAATACTATTATGAAGGAACTGTGCGCATGCAATTGCAAACTAATATCTTTCTTTCCGCGTGAAACAATCCGAATCCGCTAAACCCGACAATGTCAAAACACTCATTTACCTCTCTCAATTTCGGAATTCCTACCCCTTGGCTAATGGAATTGTATGGGAACTCCATCAATAATTTAGTCAAAGAAATATGTACTATGTTGTATGTGTTTCCTTGAACCTGCATGCAGGTAAGTTGTATCACCCACAGTGTTACATAAGAAAGAATACATTATTTTCGGGAAGGCTTTTAGACTACACGAAAATCCAATTTAATAGGAAGCTAGAAGTGATGGAAACCGAAACGCTGCATTATTCGGATATTTGAACAGATACCAGTACGAAATGAATGTATTCCTGAATTTTGTTCTTGACTGCAGTGTCCTGTTGCTGTATAGACTGATTGGCATTTATTCCGTTTCCCATGAATAATCCATTGGATGTTTCGGGAAAATAGGAGCGGAGAGTTGGGGCGTTTCATTTATAGTTCGTAGAAGTGTTCAATGTCAGGTTTTGGGCTTATTTCCCATTCCATACATATAATCCGCACATAATTCTGAAAAAGAATTAAAAAAAAATCATGTTTTACTTGGAAGGTCTTACTAATAATTTCACTCAAAATTTAATGACTTGAAGCAGGATTCTATATTAATGTTAATCGCGACGCAACTCAGCGAGCCTTACTGCTTGAATAGTTTGAGTATTTTTTAATTTTATAACTTTGAGTTTCAGAAATGGTCTGGAATCGGAATTGTCTTTCTGTTGTTGGGATTTTTGTAAGATACCTTCGATAGATTTCTACTTTTCACTCCTAAATCTTGACACAAATTCAATCTCTACTGAAGGTATTTCAATTTTCAAAGAATTCCTGTCGAGCTCTAAGCTTTTAGATTCACATGCTAAGATCCGCAAGTTAAATGATCGCTTTGCATAGTCTTACAAATACGAGAGAACATTCTTCACCACGCTAGACATGATTGCTTGTAAAACTTTGCTAAGAACGGACTGACTCTCAAAAAGAATTTGTATGGAATAAACGTTAGATGAAAGTCAAATGGTTCTCGAAACACTTCTTGCACATATTTTATCAACGTTGCTGGTGATGGCTAGACTGCGTAATAATAATCATATGTACGAAAGGACGCAATACAAGATAGAATGTATTGCGTCCATGCGTGTCCGTGTCGGGTTTGAAATGAGAAGGCGCCCACGGAATTTACTTTTTCTCTCTCCTTTTCGGGGGGAATGAAAATTCGGTGGAATGTAATTTGTTGTGGTTTCCGGACTAAGGGAGACAGACGCCAAGGAGAGTTTTTATGTGTCACTCAAGAGTCACAGGAGTTCCGAATTAGCTGGAGCAATTTCCATAGATGATCGTCGTCATCCATTGTGACTGTCCCCGATTCCTGTCCTCCTGTCCCTCTTGTCCAACATCATTTCCTGTTTCTATCTTCATTCTATGTCGTCTACCTCATGACCCCGCACCAAAATATCCGGTGTACAAAACTATCACAAATTCATGTCCAAGGTGTCTCTTATATTTTTGCACAACTCGGGACTCACTCTTAAAGTCTAGATGATCTCCAAATTCGTGACAAACACATTTTAGAAGTCGAGTTTCTGTGGTATATTGTTAAAAATATTAAACTGTTTAGGCTAGTGGGCTTCAGCATAATTTTCCTATGAATTGTAGGTGAACTGTTGATAACGATTGGAATTCAGAAAATATACATCTTTTCTCAAAATCGCATTTTCATTTCACAAAATTGGAACCGTAATTAATGAACCACTTTTGAATTGAACCAAACTCTGGTAAAATAACGCTGAAATCTGCTTATCTAGATGTCAAGTCCTGCCAGTAAGTCTCGAAATCTTTAGAACTTTCACTTTTCATAGCTAGCTAGAAATTCTGTTAGTACTCTGAAGGTCTCCATCCGTTCAATTTCCTGAGACACCATGCTGCACGACAATAAGGTACACCCTGTGCAGTCGTACAATCTGTCTGTTTTCGTTTAATTTGTCCAAGTATTGCGATGTTATTGTGAATCCTGGTCTCAGTGACCTTATCCCGTTTCTCTGCCCACACGAGAAAAAATAAAAAGCCAATCATATATTATTGACGGAAACCAGAGGTTTTTTGGTCATGCTTCGGAAAAACTTGTCAATCTGTAGTGTGCACCTTAAAAAGTAGTAGCCATACAATGATGCCATGAAAAGTCACCAGTCGAAATCCATAGTCACGTTTGTGGTCAAAGTCTCACGAAATGTGTCATTCTCCGCTTGCCCCCTTGAATTTCGTGGTAACGTCGTCGTTTCAAAACCTCATCCGTGACACGCAATGTGCCATTGTCAATCCCAAAAAAATTCAAGATAAAAACCACAGAGACCACTAGGACACCAGACCGGCACGTCAGGGAAAAGAAACCGATTCTTCTTGAGGACACGTAATTGTTCCGATGAGTATCTTGGACGGATGTGAGTGATTTCTTTTACCCTTTTGTATTCTCAAAAACCACAGTAACTAATGCTTTCTTTGGACAATGAAATCCTATTTTCCCGTAAAAAGTCTTCACGTAATATTTTGGGATGTTTATGCATGCATTTAATTTAGAGGACAGTTTTCATCCACCATAATATTTCGTTTCCTATAATTCCCCCGTAACATCCATAGACACATTCGATACTTCCGCCCAGTCCTTATGTGTATTCGCTTTCTCACTCAATTCAACATGGTATCGGTATCGTGGTATCCGTCCGATGATGCATGCATTATTACTTACAAGTTGGACTTTGAATGGAAGAAAAGTCCACATTCATGGAGTAACCGTGAAAGAAACCCGCCTTACATAGAATATGAATAGAACCAAGAACCTGGAGTTCTTTTTTCTTCTCTAACCCCTAAAAACCGGGAACACCTCCAAACCCGGGGAATTACGTTACACGTATTGACGAATGAAACGAAAGTAGTACTGACACGGGCATAGACCCTCATTTTTATTCATGAATCAAAGTCATGGCTGGCACTTCTATTCAGGAGCTGAAACTACTTACGAATACGAAACCAGGGAAAGAAAGTAAGGTTGGATAGTCATACAATCGGAGGGAATAAAAATCAGCTAGAAGAAGTTTCAGTATCAGGAACCTGGTTTTCCGCATCCTTTCCTAACCCAACCCTTTTTTGTGAATGTGAAAACTGGGGTGTGTAATTATAAAATTCCTGCGGGGGGTATCGCCGCGGCGGTGTCCTTTGAACTCAACATGTCCTATAGTCCTCGTTAACTCACCTCCAAGGCATCTATCTAGGTATCTAAAAATTCAAAGGGGCCACAATAATGCTCAAGCTGGAAAATTGAGTCGTGGACAACATCGTCGTCGTCGTGTCACTTCGAATTACTCTCATTTAAAAGCCTGATGAAGATTTCATGGGTCCATCCATCCATCTAACCATGAAAGCCCCTGTACATGAAGATCCTTATTTCAATTTGAATTTGTCAACTATACTACTTACTTCCTACGCACGTAGGACGTAGTTCGATCTCGGACAAATACTTCTTCCAAATAAGTCATATGAATACTGATGCGGATCCTAAGTACATAGCCGTGGTGGTGAAGCATCAATCACACTCTTCGTACGGATCTCTTCACTCTCAAAAAATACAAGGACAACAAATAAATGTCATTTTTGATTCAACAATCGTCGTCGTCTTCGTATTCGTATTTGTATCTTTAAATCCTTGATAGATAGATTTACGTCCGTGTATTGTACATTAGGGAATGACAAGTCGGGCGATTTGTCCGCTCCTGGACTAGCTCCTGGTATTTATTTGATCATCTATAAGGACCACGGCCCATAAGCACCAGGAGTTGTTGGACACACTTGGACAACATGGAATAATCAAGTCTTGTCCCACAGCGTGACTTATAACAACGGAGGACAATGAAGAGTTCATAAAAATTAATAGGGGTCATCAAGGGGGAACAATGTATACCCTTGAAAGGGTCTTCGTCCACATTTTAATATTTCAAGTCCACCTTCAATAACAATAACAATGATGATTGTAATGTTCGGTCCATGCTCTGAAGGACAAGTAAAATATGTCAACTTTGTCTCTGACTTGTCTAGGGGACGGAAATCCTTTGTCCACCTGGTTTATTTCATATAATTAATTTTGTTTCTTAAAATAAATTATATAAGGTCGTACATACGGGAATAGCGTCCAGCGTATAATTACTGATAAAACGATTTAATAATCATCACGTATTTATTGACACGACCTAAGCCCAAATCAACTTCAATACATTTGGTAATACGTATTTAGTATATGGCAGTGCGAAACATGGGGGGATAAGGAAAAAACGAGAAAAACTCATCCCGTCATTCCAAATTGAAATTGGACGACATTTGGATTACACCCAAGTTTTGGCATTCTCTGCGGGCTAAATCTGCATCTGGAATAATATGAGAACGTATCCAGATTCTCCGGCTGTAATTCCTTTAATCGTAAAGCCAGTCTGAAATTATTAGCATGAACCGTGATGCGATTTGGAATCCGGAATGGTGTGTCACTAAGCACATTTCTGCGGTTACGGTCAGCAAAGCTGGACATCAACTTCGCTGACCTTAACCAGAGAAGAGCGATCAGGGTTCAGTGCTATGGATTTTAGATTTCTCTAAAATTATCCGAACTGACATTATCCTCGTTAGTAATTATACTATATTTCGTGCTCGACCCTTTCAATGTTACTCTAACTTCCTTTAAATAGTTAATATCAGTGAATATTAGTAATAAAAATTAGGGGTTGACCATTCTTACATTCCTATAGGTTTGAATGAGACGACTTTCAGTCGGAACCTGTTAAACATTTACAAATGTTCACAAATTAGTAAATGAGGAGCGGGGCCTGGCGACAAAGACGGGAGGGGACATTTCAAGATCGGAGACACAGTTGTTAGTTGTCCCATTTAATTGGTGTTTTTGGAGTGTAGATTAAACAATCAAGGGTTTTGTAAGGACGACTTGACTCGACTTAGACCGCCAGTTAAGTTAAGACCTCTTATTCCTGAAGTTTTCGGCCTTGTAAGTAGTGTGGTCCTTATTTCTCTGATCCTCTCTACTAATGTCGTATGTCCAAGAAAGTTGAAGATTTTTTGTCGTCTCGACGGTTCAGCAGCCCTTAATGAAGACACGCGTGTAGTGTGTTTGTACTTTGTTGTTAGAATAAAGAAGGAGACCCCAAAATGTCCAGACCGTGAAGCCGGGCCTTTCAGTCTTCCGACCGGATTTCGTCGGCACGATTGCTGACCACTCAACCGAGCATCAACAAAGACGCCCGTCTGACACAATTTATAAAAATTCTCAAGTTTTCTTTCCAGAATTTACCCCCTCTGCCGACGGGGGTGGACGACTACGACGTACATTACAGTGACACCGTACCGTCGAATCTACGGACGCGGACGGTTCGCACTTCGTCAAAAATCGGTGATCTTATTGGATCTGAAGTTGATCTTTGGAAAAATTGTTTCGGCAAATGCCAAAAGGTTAAGGGCTATAGCGTAAGTGGAAAATCGGCCCTGTAACAATCAAATACGGATAACCTTGCCAATTTACTCAGTTATGCTTTTGTCGATTTCTCAAAGTAATGAAGATTTAAAATGAATCTTTTTCCAAGACGTTGTATCGTAACGATGTTATATAAATCAAACCGCTAAGTGACTTTGATCAATTCCTTGTCATCGATTCACATACTCGCTATCGATTTCAAATAATTAGATTTGCAGTTTACCATTCTGTCAAGATTTGCCCACCCATAAGAACAACATATGTTTACATAATATGCAAATAAATTAATTTGGTGGTGGGTCTGTTTACTTAATTAATTGTAGGCTTTATTCTGTAATAATTAGTTAGGTGAAGTAGTCCTTCACATGCCAAGATCATCTTATCATCATATCCTCTCCTTTTCACTTTTAATTTGAATTTGGCCAAATAAATATTCACGTTCATAATTTCATTGAACCAGGTTAAATGTTATGCTTAAGAGTTTAAGAGGTTGGGCGGATGGACAAATTACTGGAGAAGACTCACTCCAAAGCCAAAAGGAAATAATTCCATTAATCATGAAAGAACGACGGTTGCTTGTTGACCCTCAAGCCTTTTCTTTCCTGCCTACTTGTACATTCTAAGAACGGAATAAGCGTCCATCATTATTATTATTACAACAATATAGAGATGAGTTGAGAACTAGACATTTACCATTTGCCCATTCGAAATCTCTGCTCAGGTCGGACCACGGACATGAGTGACAATCTGCTGTTTGATACATGATACTCACTTATTGTTAAGTCCTCTGTCCGTGGGGTCAAGGTATCATTACCAGGAAGGACCTTTATATAGGACTATCTTTCGTTCTAACGCAAGTGTTTTACCTTGGGACGATTCAGACCAATCCCCCATTAGTTACCGTTGTCAATTCTATAAGAGTAAAGATTCAATTTACAATCAGCAGGGTCTCCTAGCAATGCTATGCTGGCCTGACCAGGCGGGATAGAAAAATTCAGTGGAATTGAATTCCGACAGACCCGTGACGAGTGCCTTAAAAAAGAACCTCATACTCTTATTTTTTAAACTTAAATTGAAGAACTATAGATCAAAATAGGGTTAGTTAGCTAGCAGGGACTCGACTGTATGGTCGGTTAACCTGAGAATTCGTATTCTATTTTTCTTGTCAAAAATTAATACTGCTCAATTAGTCCTTTTCTTAGAGAAGCCGACCGTCCAGGTAAACACTTTAGGTAAACACATTTAGGGACAACATAACCTTAAAGTACTTAAGTGCCGAACAAATGGCAATGGCAACCGTATCCGATTGTCCGTATACTAACGACTATTGCGACAACCCGGGGATTTATACATTATATATTATATCTAGACGTTGAAGCACAGTCCGACTGGTGTTTATGGTGATACAATTAACTGTGGGTTAAGAAGAGAGAAGCTAAACCCGATTTTGAAAATGAGGAGACAAAACAAGCCGGGTAGAGCATCTGTCAATCGAAATAATTCCATGAGTCCATATCAGTGTCGCTTTGACTGGAGCGCTTGGCCTAGGACAAACAGTTTACTTGAGTACCCTTCCGTTGAACACAGGAAGGACTGGAGCCTTCAAGTGTATGACCCTTAATACTTTTACTCTACTCTATGAGACCTTTGTCATCTCTCAGGTCTGTCAACTAGAACGACCCGACCCTTTTATGTACAACAACGAGGACCAGTGATCACACAAAATCTCTTTTCAATACAGCTTTACCTACATAAGCCCCAGCTCAATTACTATTAGATAAACACGGATTTACTGTCGTCTCTCATACTCATGCGATGCCCGTAATGTATTTGTATGTGTCCCGGTATTAAGTTACAGACTCAGAGACAACGAGTTGGCGTAAATCATAATAACCGCTCAACTTAAGGCAAATTAGACTCAACCACCGCTGTTGCTGCCATCGCAGGGAGCCGTGGATCTAATTTGGAGCCGAGCCTTATCCATAGTCTAAATTTAAAAAAATCATTTTCTCGTATGTTTCACTGGACTTTTAAAATGATAATGAACGTGTTCTATAGTTTTTCAAGAAATCATGAGGCATGTCACCCTCTGACAGCTGAATCAAGAAGGATTCATCGTGCCATAAAAGCAATGCGTAAATCTCATTAGCCCTTTGACTCTTAATTATGAAAACAATGTTTGAGTGTGGCAAAGTAAATACAAATAAATTGTGAGTCAGGGTTCACTTTCACTTGTATCCACTTAAGTTGGAAAACTGTTTTCTCCTATTTTCACCCTGGAGGAGAGATAAAGACAAAAGCAAAACTAATGTGGTTGTGGTATTGTTCTATTAGATTACACATAAAAGCCAGTGTAGAGTTTTGGCTTGTAGGTTAGTCTCGTATTAGTGATACATATTAGAAATACGAAGGGGATATAGAGAGAATAAATTAGCATGGAGATTAATGCTGAGCGATTCAAACCCCAGACTTTCCATGTTGATTTTCCACGTTGCGTCACTCCACACTTTCTCAACAACTTGAGTCTCTTCGAACTCTTGAAATGGCGTTGACTCTCGCACGCATATTTATGACTGAATTAGCGCGATTCAACCCTAAATTCTAATTGAATCCAAAACCAGGGCTCCTGTTAAAATAAATGACCTTTCTTCCTAAAGTGTAATAGTGTAAAGTGCCGTGCGATGACGACAATGGCACCATGTTCTGCAACGGTAATTGGATTCAACGGTTATATCACTTTGTTTTCTATTTATGGTGATGCGACGTTAGATGTATAGTGTATTTCATTTACTCTGAACCGTGATTCAGCTATTTTGTACGAACAGTGTACAGGGTTGGCTGAATAAATTGCAAGGTAGAATTAAATTGTGGTTCTTAAGGCTTGATAGTAAAGACCTAACAAGATAGCCAAAAATAAATTCAAATGTTGAAAATATATTATTATTTGGGGGCTCCCTTCCAATAATTAAAATACCCAATGAATTCAGCATGATTTCGACCATGCAAGTAGATTAATAACCTGAACGAAAATCCTAGTTATACCTTAGCATAAAAATTACTATCCAGGGACTGCATTTCTGGCCACGGGCAATATCAAAATCGCACATTCTGGGGAGTCTGTACCGCTATAGCACCAATCCATGAATGTGGCGCTACACATGCATAGAGTAATGAGTGCTCGATTTCAGAAATTGATCTCTTATTACTGAAATGAATTAAGTTTTATTTTAGATTTTACGCCTATCCATCCAGTAGTAATTATCATTTTTTGCATTCCTCTTCAAAATCTAAGTTGTCTAAGGAAGAAGAAATAGAAGTTGCAAATTATATAAGAAAAAAAAAATCAATTTGTTCGTTCTTCACATCATGCAGTACAACCAGCTACCAAATCTACAATTAATCTGCACGTCTCTTTTTGCAGCATCACATTTTGGAGTCTATGTTAGCAATACGTAACCTCAGAGGGTGATTGTGCAAATCAGGACGGAGAAGTCGTATGTCTTATTAGAAGGACGAGGTCACAGAATGTGAATGTGGAAGGATTCGCCCTTTTCGCCTACTATGTTATATTTACTACTACTGAAATGAATTACCCGGATCGAATGTTCGGATCCAAAAAAAATAAGTTTCTTGTGTCAATAAAGTGTTAACGAGATTAGTTGAGTGGAGTGGAGTCCTCAGACTCCGAAACGCCGCCTGCCTCTCTAATCTTCATGAATTCTTCTCTCTGCTAAAGAACTAACTTTCCCAGCGACCAAAAGGGTTAATAAGTTGGCAAGGAATGGAGAAAGGAGGAAAAAAGTCACCATGAAGAATAGTAGGAAGCGTGTGCGGTTTTGATAAGAGAAGTCGATATGGGATGGAAGAGTACAAAACCTGACTTGATTGCAGTACAAACTACAACTAGGGGAAACCAAACCGACCTTCCTTGTGTACTCACCAAATTAACTTTTCAAAAGCCACAAATTAGATATCCGCAATCCCCAGCAGACGAACGAGTTAACCCGAAATCCCCGTTACCAGAGTCCACGAAAAACCAGAGGAGAGTAAAAGCAGTCTGGTTGGCCATGGCAAGGCTTCAACATCAACTCACTAATTTTAATCTCAACTGGTACAATCTGGAATCTCTGAAAAGAAAAATATATGAAGGAAATGCTGACATTAATAGTTAAACAGGGAGTTTGTCTTTCAGGTAGCCCTTCCCGCTTTGTCGTACAGCGAGGGTGTGATGTTCCGGGCATCATGGTGGTTGCTAAAACGGTTTATTACTCGGCGAGTAGAGTTTTTCCCTTCTAATTGGAATACCTTAGTCAAATCCCCCGATAGTCAAATCCAAAGCTTACCCACTATCCTAAAATAATTATTAAAATTTTATACAATTCCCATAAATATTTGAACCAGAAGAAAACGATCGAATTTTCAAACTATGTAGTTCTAATCAAGTATTTCCGGGTAAGTTAAAATGGCAGAATTTGATACTTACTTTATTAAAACATGTTTATCATGATCATGTTTGAATTTGCAACATTGAATGCCGAAATAACCAGTGCATTAATATTGATAGATACGTGACACGATGCGATGAGGTAATGCATAAATGGCTTAATAATAGTACAACAGTACGATTTATGAAAATTGCTTGCAATATGAAGGACCCATTAAGGTGCGGTTAATTGAACAACGACAAAAGCAGATAATTTCAAAATTAACTTTTTGAAAATTTGAAATTTATGGTTCTCGTGTGTGTGTGTGTGTTAAGAATTACTACAAAAGGCATCGAGTAATTATTCTAAGATTCGAAATGGTCTTAGTTGAAGCAATTAGAGGCAATTATTTGTAGCAAACATGCTTCCACTTGTAGCCGGAAAAGCGTGTTTATGAATAATTAAGCAAAGAACGAATTTAGGAGAGAATGTTGAAGGATGTATTTCATATATTCTACAGCAATAGATTCATGAAAAGCGCGCCCATAGGTGATGAGAATTTAATGAGTTTTACATCACTTAAATATGAAAATTTCAAATGTTCATGTTCCGTTTCGTGATTGGCTACCACTCGAATGGTAGTATTTTATTGGAGAAAGTCGAATAGAAGAAAAAAATGGTCTTTTACGCTGATACGTAGGGTCCATTTTATCTCCATTTTAATTTATAGTAGAAAATAGTGTGTCCAGTTACGAAAACAAGGCGTGAAATGATTTATATGTAATGTATGATTATGTCTTATGACTTTGACACGGAAATAAACCTCATTCTATTTTATTCTATTCTATTCTATATTTTCAGTAGGGTTTGTATTTTAGCCCATTTATTTTGAGTTTACATGGAACCGACAAAACCCCGTCTTCTGACTAAAATATGAAGGGTTATCCATTTCAGGTTTCACGATCATGAATAAAAAAATTTCGACTGCAGACGTTTTCAGTTCATGGCCAGAAAATTTTGAGCCTTGCAAACCAACAATTACACATTTGCTTCATTGAGACCTTCACGATATTTGCTACGCTTACATTAAAAGTGTTTATGGTAATCCAATTCAGAATCAGACTCTAGCACTCATATGCATAAAAAGTCGGGTATATTAAAAGTGAATTCAGTTTCAGAATGGACTAGACTAAACGTACAAGTACGAATTGTTTTTTAGCAATAAGATTTTGTAGGAAAATGAGTGACGACTTAATGAGAGAAAACCCCAGGTGCTGACAACCTCTTAACAAAGTCGCACGCAAGGATGCCTTTTGTTCCTCAAGACCCTTTGTCTTGTCTACTGTCTGTTTCACTAAATTTACTGAGGCAAGAAAAGTGGGAAATGCTTGGTCAAATGAATGGGAAACCCATAGGAAACATTCCTTAGGTGACACGACACCACAATACTACAAACTAGAAAAGGCGTCGAATTTTCCAAAAACGATCCGGCCTCGTCGACTTCATTTTCACAGAATTCAAAGTCACCTTCAGTTGATAGCTAGTATATTTTAATCATTATTCCTGAAGGAATAACGCTGAGATGCACGAACATCGCAAGACTAAATGATAGCAGATTCAAGAAATCTCAATGGTTTATCATAAAACTCAAAACCGCAGATTTTTAAAATATTATTTCCCTATCTACCGTATTTCCCCTACTTCCAGACGCCTGCCTGATAGAAATTTTTAAAAATGAAGGAAGGAAAAACTAAAATACAGGGAATTATATTTTGCGACACCCTGTGGTCAATGTGCATTCTCAGTGTCCATTCTCCGTCACTGCAGTACCCTAATTATTTGGGTTTTCAATCGTCCACTCGACGCTAAGCTTTATACGTTATATGCGACTTTCCTTTAATTTAATTTTAAAAATGAGTTAATCTTGAAACAGTAAGGTTGCGTAAGTAAATGGGATAAATTACATTTTACCCAGAAACATCTCATTCTATAGATAAGGTGGGAGTAACTTGTTGTAATTAAGTAATAAATTGTTTTAGATAAGTTTCAGGAGTTAATTAATCTAAATTCCGTTTCATATCCAAACTAGGAAGTAATACGTTCGTTCCTTTAGAGCGTTAGACTCGAATTTGGAACGAAGGATTACGTGCCCAACACACGCACCCTTCACCTCGTTCCCTGGCTTCTCGTAGTCGAGAAAAAAGTTGTGATTATGATTTATGAACTCATTCTGATCATTTAATCGAACTCCAAGGTAGGAAAGTAGTCGTAGTGCTGGACACTTAAACCGGATCGCACGCATGGCATAAGTCTAATTTTGATAATATGTAGTTGACTAGCTGCTACCAAAAATGTAAATTTCCTTGGATTGGTACTGTGGACATGGTTAGTAGTCCTTTAGCTAGTAGTCATTTTTTAGTCTATCTCAATTACTGTAACTCACAAGTTATGACCAATTGACTTCCTGCATTGAACAATTTAAGACTAAAGCACTCAAGCCAACCAGGAGCCCAATTCATTTCACTTCATGCGTAACTGTAACCCACCTACTTTGACTTCTTCGTTTCGTCGTACCAGAACTTTGTATTTTGTAACGATGTTAAGGATTACTCTAAGGATTTTTTCGGGGTTTCAACAACAACTACGCCTTTGACGCCCAACCCTGTTTCTTGGGGTGCTCTAATTTATTACATCCGTGTGCAGTGCCATGGTTCCTTCCAGAACAAATTTTAATAGCAACCATGCCGTACGCTAAAGCTGGACAATCATGAAACTTTACAGAAATGTTAGTTTCCGCTACGAATTGCTATCAACTCGCAAACTTTGTTCATGCATTTACTGGACGCAAATCTTAAACGAAAAATAAAATCAAACTGTAATTAGATCACGATCTCAATTAAGTCATAAGTTAGGCGTTCCTGGCTAGCCCGATCTTCAGTCAACTAAGAAAAAAAAACTAGGATTGCGTTATTATTGAAAAATGTGAAGTTGAAATGGTTTTCGATTTGTCTGACCAAAATTTCAGAGATGAATTAGAAATATCCTTCCGCTGAAGTCATCGGTGAAAATTTATCAGTTGGAAGAATTCGTCCAGTTGAGGCAAGGCGGAGAATCGGCGGAAACATTTCTTACTTTAGACTTAGACAAATCACTTTTGTATTGCCGTTGCTTTATGTTATTCAAAACTATCGTCATCGTGGAGCCAGGTTCAGGGTTTTAGAAATTCAACAGTTTTCATGCAAATTTTTTTGTTGAAATGCCCACTGGTGATTTGTTTCAGCTAATACCACCGGAGGAGTTGCTGTCCCGCAAATCTGTCGACACATTTGAAAAATCAGGGTGTCCAATTCGTAGTCATGATAGATTGGAAATCTGCTCATGTTCTAGTTCATATTCGAGCCCATTTGTTTCTCCTTTCATTTTATGCCGTGACAATTAAGCTCTGCCTAGTTTTATCAGCCAAAGTTTGATTAATTAGCTTACAGAGCGCTCTGTTTCGGACAGACGGTTGGAGATAGTGTAGAGCACAAGAAGGAAAGAAAATGAGATGATGAGATCGAAGAAGGTAGTAGAGACAGAGATATGAGATAAATAGATGAGGATGCGGAGTAAAAACAATGGACAATGAGATTACTGATTATTCTGATTCTGATCCTGATCCTCCTTAGATTCGGGAGGTAGAGAGCTGAAGAAGAAGCTCCTGAAGACGAAGGAAATAAAAAATGAGTAGAGATTGGATTGGTAAAGGGTTGTTTTAGTTTTGTAGAGATTGTTGGCTGGACAGGACATGATGGGCTGAAGAAGTGGAGTGGAGGAGGAGAGTGATTGAAATGTACTCACAGACATGACTCGCTAATTTATTGTCGGTGTCCAACACAAACGAAAGCCGCTGGGCTCTTTTTTCGGGCCTCCCAACATGTCACTCTCATCTCAGTCCATCCTTAAAGTCATTCTATTCCAACCAACCCACCAGCTTCTTCATCTCACAAGGAACAGATTTTGAACGTCATATTCCAAAAGCAATCTCAATTCTTCATCGTCAGGTCATCCAATTACCCTAGTCAAGCAGACTTCGTCGAAGAATAGTGCAGTGAAACCTCTTCCCGGGACCACCCCTCTTAACGGACCACTTTTTTGCGAAAATTTTTTTTAGACAGGGGTTATTCCTTTGGACCACTCCTGAATTTACAAAGCCATTATTAATAGTTCGAATTTGCAGGTCCATCATAATTGGAATCGGTGCTTTCTATGTTGGAATCCTTTACCTTTCTCCCGAGGCTCTTGAGATTTCACTGAAATATTATATTGACTGCGCATTAAGAAAGGAAAAAGGAACTACATGTATTAGGCATAGCCCTTTCAGTGCTGCATATTAGCGGAATTGATTTCCAAAGGGTGCCGAGTTAGTTTCCGTACAGGTCATCACTACGTTCCCATCTGTCGGGTAGTAACAGAGGCAGGACATCTAGGGATACACCTACGTGTAAGAGCCTTCGAGTCCTCGCGGACTAACGCGGACAGAGTTCCCGTAGTGTGACGATCACAGAGCCAAACCTAACTCATCCAGCCAGGTGCTAGTCTGAGGGACCAGACGAGAGTAGAAGTCTCAAGAGCTATGCCTAACCCAATGAAGGGAAGACAACTCTTCTGACTGGAGACGTGCGTACTCTTCCTACGAAAATATATAGTACATCACGCCCTAGCACTCATATCCTAGTAAAGCCATCACTAATTACGAACCTAATACTAACGGAGAAATGAAAAACTAACTTTATAATGTCGAAATATAAGCATTCGAATTCAACTCGTATCGATGTAGTGTACTAGAAGATTCGAATTTTACATTTGAACAATGTTCCTTGTCATAAAGAACTGACACTAACGCTCTATTTTGTTCTTCTCGACGTATGGACGTCTTTTCTTGATCTTGAATTACAAAGACGAGGACTGACAAGCGAAGGTCAACTGGACGTCCACTCATTCACGGGACGTGAGACTTTTCGCATCCATGTCAATGTCCCTGTTGGCACGTACTCATGAACCTCATGCCGGGCCAGTGTTCACAAACATGGGCACAGCTCATCAGACCAGCGTCCTAAGGAGAAAACATTACATAGCCCTGCGGAAATCCTCAGAAGACTCAATAAAACGTTTGAAAGTTATTTCTTTAAGCTTGGACGAGTCGTTCGGGCTTCTACTAATAGAATCCGGAAATGAAAAGGTCCAAATTTTCCATTTTACACAACGTACTTTAAAACTAAACTTCTATTTGAGGCGTCCGAAGATTTCCGTCTACCGAGTCTACTGAAATTAGAAATAACGCTATATGTTCATTCTTGTCCGACTCGTAAATAAGTGCGCCGATTTGGAAAATTCCGACTGCTTTTCTTATCTGCTTACACCAGAAAGGGTATTCTCAATACAACATTCCTGACAAATGTTGCCTTCTTTGACCATTGATTGAAGTAATTTAGAAGTAGAATTAAAAATTGAAGTGATGCCAGAAATATCCTTTCAATTGGCAGAATATGCTATACATACATTCCTTATGGGATAATTAAAAGTCTCCAGTCATAAATATATTTAGCTTCCTGTCACTCTTGTTTCAGTTCTCTCGTGTAGTTTGAAAATACTGTAGAACATCGTGTCTGTGAGTAAATTCGTGGTTCCGTTAAACTATTTTCGTAGCGTAAATATTTGACCAAAAGTTTTCTTTCGAAGAATGTCAACACTGTCACCTACGACGGCTATTATTGACAGGCTAATCCTGGTGACAGACATATCTGATGCTTGTTAGTAGTACTGAACTCGCCCCCAAAATTAGGATTCAACGTTATCGAATATGTCAAATTATTGGCAACGCCTTTCGATTTATTTTGAGAAGATTGACATTTTAAGTTCCACAGTTTGAGTTTGTACAGGTTATCGTAATATCCGATATTGGGATTGAGTCCAATCATGTGCACGTCAAGATTCGTCACAATATTTGTGTCACATCAATTACGATGCAGTACTCACGTGGAGAAAAATTCATAAATATTATGGTTTGATCATCCGAAACACGAAGATAATCAGTACACTGATGGACAACAATGCTGTCCCCTACCATGTGTATAGAAAAGACACGACTTTATACTAATGATTTGTAAAACGTTGAAAATTTCAGAATTATCATTAGCCCGTTGCAGAATGATAGTACAGGCTGTCCTTGTTGCCTCGTCGTATTACAAGTTCTGTTTCTGGGGTAAACGGAGTTCGAATTCTCATCCCTACTTTATTGATGTTCTCCACTTAAATGATTTCTGCTAGGATTTGAGTGACCTTCCATAGGCGACAAGCTAGCATCCATTCTCACGATCATGCCTGACGGCAAACGTCAATTAATGAGAGTATTTTTTAAATTAAAAATATACCGGATTACTTCTAACGCATTCCCTTCTAGCTTTATTCGATGTTTTCCCGAATCCATGGCAAAACTGTATCCTCGAATGATTAGAATCTCCCTTCAGTCCAAACTACCTAAACATTATTTTATAATCCACTGATTACACAGCCCATGTTTACAAATCTACTTTGTCGTGATGAAGAAGAAGATCATTCTTCCGTGTTTTAGGGCGCAGGAATGAGCAATCAATTCAATTCAGACAAACGTCGCGAGTTTATTCCATTAGCCAGTATTGCTGAGCTCTTCTCAGGGTCTAATTTTGACCAGGGAAATAACATATAATTTCTGATTTGTATGCAGAACCGTACCTTGAATTAATCACATTGTACCACGGGTACGATTCCAATCCATGAAATGTAGTAATGGTATCCAATGTTACGGTACGGAACGGAATGCATTTTGTTCTTCATAACTATACAAAATGTCTTCACATTTTTTATAGTTATGAAGGACAAAAATACTAATACTAGTATATCTGTACGACAGTACTATTTCCGTTTTTTAGTCTCTTGTGCTTTAAAATTCTATTTCCATTTTTATGGAAATAAATTTCAAACTGATTTTATTCACACGTTATATGCATGAGAGGCAGGAGGCGATTCCGGTATTAGTAATTTCTTCATTCAAATCACTATCCATTCTGAGATTGCTCGTCCTATACGGTTTTTACTTTTAAGTTGATCAATAATTGGTGTAGTGTGCATAAACTAATGCAATGCCAAACAACATCCGCTAAAAGCCGATTTTGAATAATATCTGCGTTTCACTGCTTTCCTCACTGTGAAAATGGAGAAAGTTTCCAAAAGCTGTCCGTTTTAGAATTAAGCAGAACATGACATTCTCATAAACACAGCATGTACCAATTGTAGTATAATAAGCTGACAAGATTCACTGGATGACACTAGAACGAACTAAATAAAAAAATGTGAACTCCAAATACTCTAAAGATTTCAGTCTTACATTCACTTGCCTTTTCGAGAGAAAGAGAAAATACATTATAAACGCTGAAAAGAAATCAATACTTAAATGCAAGTACTAACAATGAGCATTGAGCATATAGCAAAATAAAAATTGTCAAGATTGAATTTCATTCTGCGGGAGAAATATTTATTTAACGCGAAAAGTGTCCCAAATATATATATTTGATTTCTTTGTCTCCTTCGAACTTACTATAATGTGTCTCATTTCACTGGCAGGGAGAAATGAAAATGCTCGCTCAAATCTATCTACTGCACAACTTTTCAAATATTTATGTGAAGAAAATGAAGTTAATACCTTTTGATCTCTTATCTCGTGTATGTGATTAAATATTTTAATATACAGGTTCTTTATGTATTCAAAAAATCATAAAAACCAAGAAAAGCAGAATAAATAATAACAAAAATGATTAGACCTTCCAAAGAATTGACGGGACACGTGAGTAGACTCTCAGAATTTTGAGTTGAGTCGTCACTTTTAAGGTATTTTTATTAGTGGAAGGAATAAACACACTCGGATAGTTTTTGGTTGATAACATTTAATGGCTGGAAGTATGAGAAATAGTTATTAACGAGCACACACAACCAGAAAAATTAGATTACACAAGCTAGGCAGGTATGAAACGAGATTTCACGGCTTCGAGTCCGAACTGAAAGGCACTGAACACCTTCCATATTATTTCTCTTCACTTCAAATATAAATGTCTTAATTAATGCCAGGAGCGAAAAAAAATCTTGACATTGTAGTTTCAATTTCAGCATAAAAACTCATAATTTTTGGATGGGGAAAAGTTATCAGAGTGTGACGTTGGGCTCCTGAAAATCCAATTACAGTAATTAATTTGTTTTTCTAGATCAAAACATCCAATATGGGATACTTCTGAAAAGTTGTATCTTTTAGGTGTAATTACAAATCTTGAATGTCGTGGGACACAATTTAAATCAGATCAGAGATTGAGCACGTCGAATATCTATACGGATATTGTCGATGTTGCTACATTTTTTGCATGAATATAAAGTAGTTACCGCCTTCGCTTCTGGTGGATGGCCGGACAAATTGGAGTTTGCATTTTTAATTAAGATAAAACAACACGGCGGAACAAACATGAGTGTATAAAATGTAGTTATGACTAATTGAACGAATATATTAAATAATCTGTCTGACAAGCCACCGCTCGAATGTTATGCTGAAAAACAAAGTTGGACGTGTTGTGTTTATTCCAAGTTTTATTCCCTGGTTGTTAATTGCAATCTTTGATGGTTACCTGTGTACATAAAATACCCTTATCTCATCTTCAGATTATTACTAAAGGAGAATTTTAATTTTTAGACAAACAAAACCATTTGCCTCAACTCTTTCTTCAACTTGTTTCCATTTACTCCATATGATAACATTATGTTACAGTCGGTGTGATTTTTGCTCATAACGCTCTTCAAAAGAAATACAATCAAGTATGAGCTAGACGACCGAAGTTTGACGATGCCTTACAGGAATATCAACTAATAATATGTCAATAAAATCCATGGCCCAAGGATTTTGTATGTCTGTCCTTCCTCTCACTTTACCCCGATCTTTGGAGTGAAAGGAAAATGAGTTTCACTTCTCTTTTGCTGTCTAGATGGATCAATCTGGTCCAGTCTCGAACCAAGGGTTTTCTAGTGAGAGTATAAATTAGCAATAGTTAGAAGTGTAAGCCCAATCGATTAAGTGTAGCGTAGTATTAAATTCTCGTGAAAATGAACATGGACTGTAACACGTCGATGCATTCACATACTATTCTTCGTGTTTATGCTTTCCAAGTAATAACTCCATGGTCTGTCAAATTCGGAACGATGGAGATGTAATGCAAGTGTACAAGGTGATGGAGTCAGTAGAGCGACCGAATCAAAGTTTCAGACACAGTACAGTTTAGTCCATATCTCATTTCTCCGTACCACATTTATGGACAGACTTGCCCAAAAAAATAGTTGTTTTCTTTCTAAATTTGAGTCATTTAATGCTATAGGCAGTAGGTTAATGCTATAGGATTGAGACGACCATCATCCGTTGTATGTAGGTTTCCAAAAAATTTACTGCCCACAACGTCAAATTCTCTAGTTGGCTTACCGGGGAGTCGAGTAAAGTCCATAATTGTGAAATGGCGATAGTAAATTCTGTTGTGACACGAGAAGGAGTCGTAACGTTCCATTGGGCATTCGTTTAACGTTTTCCTCTCTCTCTCTCGATTTTTTTCATTCCTTCTTCGTATGCAATAAAGCGGACAAAATGACCCCGGGTAGAAAAAAAGAGAGAACTTTTCCCCGTGTCCAAATAAGTGAAGTTGAACAAGTTGATTTCATTAGGAGAGATGCTAAAAGAATCAGCTTGCGTGTGAGAGAAGAACGCAGCCCATGCAATCTTCAACTTTGGTGGCAACCACTCCTTAACACCGAACCAACTTGAGACCCCGGTGCGGTGCCGCCTGATAAGGTGACCTGTAATTTCCTTAAATACCTCTCTCATGCAATCATATTTATTTAAGCCTAACTCCTTAATTGATCACTTGCTTGGAATTGGAAACAATACAGGTAGGTCGGACTCACAGTTCACCACATGCTACCGTAACTATAACGTACGCACGTCAACTTATGTGTTGTGTTAGCATTACGCAACTTTGGACACGCCCACTCCAGAGTAATTCTTTTTCGACTAGCCACAATGACGGACGACGACGACGACCAGCAATTCAGCTCAAAATGATAAAGAATCGAATCACCAATCCTTTCCTGGAGAAAAAACTAACAATCCAGAGAATAGTGCAACTATAAGGGTTGGTCTTCAATATGTTCCAGTAATTGTGTATTTTCAGGCATATGGAAAGTACTTTTGATTTTACTCCAATATGTATTGCTTGAAAAGCGTAGAAAAATTCTAATTGTATGGCAGAACTTTATTTGCTGTAGTACTTCAAAAGACAACGTTGAAATAATAAACATCAGTGTAGTGGAATAACCGCTTCCCTGTGAAGAATCGATCATTGCGGCAGATATGGTGTACCGTCCCTAGAACAAATAGAAAGCTAAGCCACTTCCTGGGGAAAATAATACTAACTGACCGTGCCTTGCCGCCAAATGTCAATTACTGAATGTTTCTATTTTAATAACAGCCCATTATTTCTGCCAGGTAATATATTCCGAAGTAGGTACTTCGTCAATTACAACGATATTCGTGACAGTAAGAAATTGTAATTAAAATTTCAAATAAAATGCCTACAATCCCATTGCAAATATCACCGCCGAGGAAATAATGCACGATCGAATGGGTATTATATGCATTAGGTGTTACACCTTCCGTGTACGACTTCAATAAGCACATTGACTGCAACACATATTTATTTGGCTATTAAGCCATGTGTGTATGAATTGCTCGGAGCATATAACATAGCAATCGCACCCACACAAGTAGTATGTATTGGATTTTATACAAACAAAAAATTCCAAACAACATAATTTAGAGAATTGATCTCGAGAGGAGAGAAAACCTCCTTTGCATGCAAGTGACTTAACTTAAGGACCACCCAAGGTCTACGATGAAATGGAAATCGAAATGGCGTGGCGATGAGGTCAGGTGCCGCGGTGAGGCATTTAGACTAGTCCTTTAGTCCCGGTTCTTGTAGTCGTCTAGCCCTTTAACAGAACAATTGGGGTTGTTTTTATTTTCACATGACCGTATATGGATATAGGTTGTCTCAAGTACCCACCCACTTAAGAGTAGAGTTTAAGAAATAGAAAGTTGCAGACAATTTTAAAAAGTGCTTTCTCCAATGTTATTTTAGGTTTAACTTGAAAAATTCTGCAAACACTAACATTTATGTAGTCGACCGTTTATGATTCATCAATTTAAATGTCCGACTATGAAGGTCTCCTCGAGGAAAAAAATTAAACTGACCAATTCAGGCTGAGAGGACAAAATACGCATGCTATTGAAAAAATGCATTAAATTATCTGTATTTTTAAAAACATTTCTTTCTTAACGTACTGCACTACTTTCTTCCTGAAAATTCGGAAGATGAAATACGAGGAGTCACCTGTCATTGTAAACCGGCGAACACAAAATGAGGAGAAAAATGAACGATTGACCTTGTCTTCAATGTTAAGTTATTGACCACAAAATTTTGCGCTTCCAGTCTGTCTTGCTCATCCATTTGTTTTATACATTCAGAATGCATAATTGCGAATATACATAATTAGCGGAAAAATTACACAGACTGCCTATTGCTACTCCTCAGCAGTAATAACAACAATGGTGAGCAAAGTGGTTATGAGCGAGGATGCATAATTTAAATGATACTTGTTCTCGCAGTGACTATCTTAATCTCTTTTTCTCAAGACCAAGTAAATCATAGACTTCTGACTCGATTCTTATAAATTAACTGCACATTATTATACTAGCGTCATAGATGTAGGTCTAGATATGCAACCCGACTACTGGACGATAAGATTGGAACTGGTTCGCAAACCATAAGAATATTTGAACTACGTTATGTTATATTCTCCAGTCATATGAGTACATTACCAAAGGACCTTACCATTTGGTCAATACAGTCTGAACCCGTCTACTTTCAAACTAAAGGTGAACTTTTGCCTCTCCCTCGAATGATTTTTAGTATCAAAATAATTCTATGCACTTTGCGTAGGCGTTGTGAGATAAGCTTGTAGCAACTTCTGTTGTAATGTTGCAAGTAAGTCTCCCTTTGACTTTACTATTCAAAATTCCAAGACATATTTTCGATTTTACGGCACCAGAATTTTTGAATTCTAGTTTCGGTTTTGGACACCCATATTAAACTTGTTCTTAAAATATAAACCGGTTTTAACCGCTGCAATTCAACACTTTTACTTTTGTCATTTGCGCAGGCTGACCATCCGTCCCGGTTTTTCCGGGATCGTCCCGGTTTTGAAAGCCTGTCCCGGCATCCCGAAAACGTCCCGATTTTAAAATTCTGTCCCGAAAATCCCGGTTTTTAGTATATTTTGGCCAAAATATAGTGCAAAATTCAAAAAATCTCGGCCCTTCGGGCCGATTATCAGTTCTATACAGCAACTTACAGTGAATTGTCCACTTTTTACTTTATGCTGTCAAGGAAAGTTAAAGAGTAATGTCTCAAAAATGAATTCTGTGTAGAGAGAATTGGCTCGAAAATTAATTCTGTGTAGACAAAATGACACTTTTTGGGTGTCCCGGTTTCCAAATTTTCAAAAATGGTCAGCCTGCATTTGCGAGCTTTACTTTTAAGCATCACTTGATATTAATGTCCTAAGCTGCAGTCGGACATCGTTTAGTTTAGAAACCGTACTATAATCCTAACTTTTTTTGCAAAATGAGACAAATCAGAAATGCAAATATGTATTGCCGGCGCCAAATGCATATAGTAGTAACTGAAAATGCCAATCAAATAGATGCATCCAAGTGTAGTGTGTATAAAGTAAGTATTTTTGGTTATCGAGCATCCACCCACGGAAGAAGAGTCTGATTAATTGAAAGTCATGACTTGTGAGGCTCATACTGATAGGGATGCCCTATTGTTCTCTCTCATGGTCGTCAATAAAAACTCTATTAGTTTGGCGGGGGAATGAAGAATGGACGGACGTTGAGTTGACCTCCTGAGACTCCCGTGTCCCTCTTAGCAGGTAACTTCAAGTCAATCATCGATTTCGATGAAGCACTTCCCCGTCAGGTAATGTTGCATGTTGACTCAATTGGGTCTTAAGCGGTCAAAACAATACAATTTTTTTTTCAAAAATGAAGATGAGATTGGACACATACTTACATGTTCTGAAGTGACTGGAAACATTACATGTGTTTCTGCGTGTATGTAATTATGTTTTGTGTGTCTTCTTATCTGTTCTGCTCAAGCCATGGCATGGCTTGGGAAATTGAGAGGCCACCAAAAGCGTAACTCTAGTCCATTCAAGGGAGAAAAAAAGAGACTCTTCAGGAAATTAGCCTGAGCCATTTTCTTAATGTATTTCGTGATATCATTGTCATTGGGCAGATGAGCTGAGTTGCATGTTCAGAATAAAATGAAATGAAATCGGAGGTCTAGTCTTGGGAGTATCAGAACCCCCGTGCGTGCATCCCAATATATTGTGACATATTCAATCATCTGTGACCAACTTTCCTCGATTGATTTTCTTCAACTAGCTCCCTAGCGTGCTTGCCCAGTTCGATTTCATCCAAAACAACAACTAATTATGAGCAAGGCAATACAATTCTAGTTGAATGCATGTTACGTATAATATATTATGGTAACATTATGGTAACATGGTAGCATTATTGAATGTGAGATTAGATTAGACGAGTGAGAATATGAAAACTGGGGGTCTGAAAGTCTGAAGGGCTACCAGGTTCCACGCAATAAGTTACTGATTTGAAATACCGTTAATAGTTTTCTGTCATAACAATGTTCAATTGGAAAAACTTTAATTACATGAAATCTAGAGACACCAACAATAAAAAAGAAGAAAGTCTGAGACGTTATTAATTTCTAGTTGTTCTCCGTTCTGAATATGATTGTTCTAGTCACACCAATTTTTATCTCGATTTTTGAAATCGAAAGATTGTCAGAGAAAGCCAGACGAAACATTTAACTTGACGCATTTTCCTACGTCTTAAGTTTAGTTTAGTTCAGCTTTATTATTTAAAGTCATTACAAACATTGCCCACCAACTAACATCATATTGATGTCCTAGTTTTGAATTATAGTACATGTTATTGTCTGAATTATTATTTCTTGTGAATTTATGGACACTGACGAACCTAAACCGAATAGTTTCCTGTTAGTTTGAAATAATTGTCGGCCCAGCAAACTTACCTTCATTAGAAATTAACGATTACATGCGAAATGACGAATTGTTCATAATCATTTCGTCCACATTGATTTGCCACGCCATATTGGTAAAAACTTTCCGAACTAAAGAATTGTACACCCACTCCTTGATTACTTAAAGAATTTCTCCCTGACCTTTCAAAAGAATATCGGCTTCGAGATTGAACCATTAATTAGAATTCGAAACTTACTTGGTAAGTTATACATATAATTATGATTGAATTGTCAACTGCCCTAAGTAGTACTTTTTTCGGGATTGGTGTATTCTTTTACAAAAGAATCTAAGATTGGTCTGAAAACAAGGTACTAAACCGCCGAGAATCCCGTTAGGTCAGAAGTGAATAATTTAGAATTTATTTGTGCTTCTGGGAGAGCAAAGCCTAGTAGAGGAGGGCGATCCATTTTCCCCTTTTACCTTAAGTATGATTACGGGCCCTTTGTCTCGTTAAGTAAGTATCTCTTATCTTTTCGACTGACTGACTCGCCTTAATTTCCCTCTGTATTTGAGACTAAGAAAATGACTATATTTTAGGATCAAACCAGACATTCATAAAGTGGATTAGATTCCACCTGTCCTCGTACAGGTACAATTCATACGTATGTAGTTTACTTTACGGGCTAGATTAAAACTTTATGAAGTAAATAAGGGGGTCTTCTCTGTTATTCAAGTTTCAGGTACACGCTTTATGAATTCTGCCAAATTTTAAGTAATCCTACCGGTCACGTGTACTTATGAGTGTTTAAAATAATCACTTCGAATTAGCCTACCACGACTACTCATCATTAAATTGAGCATTAACCAAATAGAATGGTGTGTTTACGGTTTCGTTTCAGCCGCCGCCAACGACGCCAAGTCCACATGAAATACAATCAAAGGGTGCAATGCGAAATTGCTCACCAGACGACATTTCCTAATTACAAATTCTAGCAATGTATATGTACTGCACAGGAAAAGTAGAAGAATTCCGCGAAAATTCACTGGATAATTATCCGCGACAACCATAACGAAACGCCCATCCAAACCTAATACACCCTGGAAGATCCCTGCCAATTCTCTAGGAAAATGTCTCACACTGACGGACGTGGACGCGGTGAGAAACGAACTGAGATAATATAAATTTTTCAAAGTTGTAATGGAGTAATGGGTTCAAAATTCTCATTTCAAAACAAGTCCTCCATTGAAAACCATCAACATTTTTTCAAAGTTTTCAAGCAAAATTGCTATGAATTATGAAAACTTAGAATTTTGAGGGATAAGGTTCCCAATCATTTTTGCTAATCGTTTGTTCGTTGCGTTTGATTCTAAATATCCCACAAGTTAAAGTAATTTTGAGTAACCCCCCAGAAGATTAGAAGTTTAAGCTACTGGTAGGATGGACTTGATTAGACGTAAGATTTTTTTTCGTGGTTGTAGGTATATAGGGTGCCATTAGTCCGACATCTCCTTTATTGCATGTTTCTTAACTACGAGCACATGGGGAAGGAGGGTTCTCTGTACTTTGTTGTCTCTCATGTTGACAGATGAGCCAATTAACTGAGGGCCTGAGTTGTGTGTGTGTGATCTTTCGGAGAAATCCTAAAAGAAGACAGCTCCTGACTCATGAAAGATAACACGAAACCCGTAAAACTCATCTACAGTATGTACTTAGTCGAATCGGTCCAAATTTCTAAGAGGTCAATAGATTTTCGGCCTTGTTTTCGTATCCGTATCACAAGGAAGGGTTGTGGGTTGGTACATTATCTCGAGGACCGTATCTATTTTTAGGAGGAAGAAATAAAAATTGTAGGAGTTTGTGTTTGACATGGGATCCTCGTAAAATAAAGTGATGAGTTTGGTTCCACAAAGTTGTTGAAATGAAAGACATATGTTTCCATGTCCAGGTTTCATTTCGAGACAAAAAAAAATCAGCTCGACGGCAATAATGCTCATGTATGGTACATGGAATGGAACATGGTTAAAATTGAACAACACGCCATGACCATGGAAGAGGTGGAATCCTTACTTTTACTCTCATTGTTTTAGATGAAAATTTTGGATAGGGTCATAGGAATCTTGATAAATTAGTCTCAAAACATCGAACATTGTAGTCCTTACGGGTAAAAAATTACCCCAATTGAATTTATCTATCTTTCATTGCTCAAACATGAGCATGTAGAGATAGGGCGGAAAGATACTTTTTTAAGTTAATAATGAATGTTCAACCCCAAAAAGGACACATGCTTTTTAATGAGCATTGAGAATAACTAAAAATGTAATTCATTCTGGACTTTTATCCTTTCCGGATCGGAACGACCGACAGAGTTAACCCTATCCCAATTGTATGTATTATACCTATTATGTTCATGTTTCGATTTTGATCCTACTGTCGTGGACGGACGGCTCATTTTCCAAAAAGATGAAGACAACTTGAGTTGGACAAAATTGAGAGAGAAAAAAGGTCATGTCATGTCATGTCCGTCGGTCTCAAACAAGTGAAGTCAGTCAAGACGTTGTTACCTACAACATACGAACATAGTTTTCTTCGGATTTTGAGATCTTGTCAATGAATGTGATCTGACTGGGTCTTTTTTTCTTAAACTTTTACATGGATGTCCTCATCAGGCTTTTCCTTAACCCTATCTTTTACAACTCCTTGTCATTGTCATACCATGTACTACAGTAAAACAGATACGATACGACCTACAAATAAATACTTGTGTGTTGTCATTCTGCAGAGCAATTGTCATGTCAGTCTGTCGGCGTCGTCATCGGAAAAATATTTTATCTCTGTGTGTTACGGCTTGTTTGTATAATAGGCTAAGTCTCATAAAATGCCCGCATTATATGTACGTAAAACATAGTTTTAAAAGTTTAGTCCCGATTTAGGTTCATGACAAATTTAGTAAAACCAGTTGTCTTAAAAACATTTCAGAAGTGAAAAATTATGTTTTTCTAATTTTTTAAAATCTCGAACCGAATAGTTTTCTTTTGAGAAAATTCAAATATCTATTACAAAAGATATTTTGAGCATGCGCAAATACATAATATGTACTTTATGGCCTTCTTGACTTCCAAAATAAATGGTTTAGATCTGGAACTCTAAGATTAGGTCTTTAGTAGTACTGATTGATATGGTTTACGCCCTAGCCGTAACATAGGTATATCATAGTTTGTAAACATTAAATCTGAAATGTAGCAACCATCTTTACCCCGTATCTCTGTTGTCCTCTGATTGAGAAATTCAGATGCGTGGAGTGGATAAGAGGGTTAGTTAAAAAATGAACGGTCCCGTCTTCTTGATAATGTAATTAATAAACGTCATTTGGGACGCGGCTCATAATTATGGATGAATTGAAAATACGTAATGTTAAAAATCTAAAGAAGAGAAAGAGAAAGGACGAGGCTATTTTTAGGTAATTATGAATTCATTGAACGTTTCTTGACTAAATATCCTTCCTGTTTTATTCATACAAGCACGGCATGGCACAGACATGCCGTCAGGTCTAACGGCTTTATCTTCGCATTTATTATTATTTTTTAATATGTATATTTGTGATGTAATCTACCTGCAAGGATTGGACTGCACGCACCGGCTAGTTCATAAAAATATAGAAATAAAAAAGGATGGTCAGAAATACAGGTGGACTGATAAGAAGACGAACCAAAGTCAAAAGCCTCATTATTTCTACTTGTGCCGTTTATTTAAGTCTTGACTAAATCCTCAAATTAAATGTCAGTTCAATTGCCGCGAGTGGTAAATTGAATTTAATTACTAGTTCAGTGTGTGTTTATATAATTACACTTCCCACACGCCGCATGCCTTGGCCATGAAGGTGTGTGTGCTTTTACTTTATTCCCGGGTTTCTAGCATTTATACTCCGACCCGACTCTTAAACACTCAGCAAATAAATACTTATGTACCATTTCCCCCTACAAACCTTCAATTAACAACTTAGTTTTTGAGGGTTACCCTAATACCCAAAATTGATGGATTACATTTATGTTACATATAACCCTCGAATTCGGCAGCTCCGGGGAAACAATTCAACCAAAAATGACCGCATTCTGTCCATCATCGATGCGTGAGGCATGTTCTGAAAAACTTTCTTATAAAACTTCTTACAAAATTATGACATGTACAGGAAATGGGATGACTGACAAGACAAGTTGATTGAAAATTCTGTATTGTATTGACTAAAGAAAATTATAATTGTTTTCGATTCTGTCCATACTTACGGGAATAAGAGACTTCATTCATTTCAAAAAATTATTTTTGAATAATTATGGACCCTTGCTCAGAGCTACAACGCTACATTTATTAGACATTGTGCCCGGAACGGCTAAAAATTAATTGTAGAAAATAAAATCATAAAATCATATTTGCGAAAATTTTGGATAGAATTTCAAATCCTCTTTCGAATACTAATCCACACAAACACTAATTTCTCCATTGAACCCAAAATAGGTATGTCATGTGAAATCGAAACATGGTTTAGTTTCCGTTTCTAGAAATATAGCCCGCTACACTTACAGGCTTAAATTGAGTAAAAAGAACACAACAAATACGGATTTAATGTTCATCCAAATTTAATAGAGCCTTCTGACGTCATCAAAATAACAGGTTGTTGGTAGTGACATTTCGGTTCA
>JAQGCA010000321.1:0-31492 GCA_034698945.1 Protaphorura quadriocellata
AAATGACTCCAATGTTCCATACCCTCCTCAGCAGCCTTGTCACCATCCAAAATTTGGGCTGGCAAAATCTTAGAGATAAGAAAATTGGCTGTCTTGTCAAGGCCATGGTGGTCTCAATTGATTCCATGCAAGGTCGGGGTGCCAGAAATGGTGCTCTTATAATCTGGAAACTTGAAAACTCTCTTGGTCCTTACTCTGTATGTATGTTACGAGAGTGGAAGCAAAAGCTACAAAGCAGAGCTCCCAAGCTGAGTAAGCCATTTTTGGCCCATTGCAGTCTATCTCCGGACACGCTATTTAATATTCTTGATTTAAACACCCGTGCAAATCCATACAGAACCTACCAGATCTAATAACAAAATTCATTATTTTGGACAGGAGATATTCATTGAGATCCTCTGGAACTATCGAAAAGTTCTCCAGGATCTCATTTCTTAACATTGCATACTTGACACATTTTCCAACGTAGTGTGCGGATGACCCCTTCACAGCATAGCAGTTACTACAAAGTGGTGAGTCATCAAGACCCATTACATGAACATGCATTTTCAAATTATCATGACCAGTTGGAACCGTAGAGTCAGTTCGAGTCAGTATCCTTAGTTTGGTCCTGCTCAGTTGCATAACATATTTTGATTCTCTCATCTCTGGGAAAAACTGTTTTGCCTGTGCTGTGTACAGCTAACGGAGGACCATCTCTCCAGGTGTCTCTTTCGAGTCCACTCGGATATGAGGGACCATATGATATATTTGCCTCGACACCAATAACAGGTTCTGGTCCAATGAAGGGGATTTCGGTGTCAAGTTTGCCACCTTGTCCACCTCTTTATTGCCTTCATGTCCTTCATGGGCAGGGACACACTTCAGATCGACTACACATTGCGCAGCCAATTCATTTAATACATGGTAGCATTCCGTTTCAAGACCACTCATTTCTGAGGCGCCTATAAAGGAATCTAAAGTGCTCATACGGTCCACATAGAAGCAGACATTTTGGTTACTTGCCAAACCTGTTAAGGTTTTAGCTCCTTTACTAATTGTCAATACTTCCGCCTGGTATACCGAAGCACTCCCCAGGGGCGTACAATTGTAGATGGCTTTAGCAAGTCATTTTTGGAAGGGCCATAAATCACAAGGACTGAGCCGGACTTTCCATCCAGCCTGGAGGCATTCGTGAAACACGTACTACTGCCAGGCTGAAACGACTCCAGCTGAGCTCCCTGCCATTCCTCCTTTCTCTTAATTTCGATTTTGAATTTCCTATCCCCTTTTGGTGTTTCCCTATTTGTATCAGGGAAATCCAAATTCAGGAATTTTCCTGCTTAGAAAGTCGCATATTTCCACATGCGTTTTTCTATTTGTTTTTCCAAGGTTTCTCCGGTCCAACCATAGATTTGACTAGATCAACCTCTTCGTTGTCCGTAAAGCACTCCTTCCAGGTAAAGGTCTATAGGACGCGTGTCCTGTAATACCTCCATAGCCATAGTTGGAGTTGATCTCATTGTGGAGCAAATACTCAGGAGTGCTTGACTTTGTACTTTTTCAAACCTGGAGATCACTGTCATTTTGCTAACCGCAGGTAGCCAGACTACAGCGCCATGACCCCGCCGTTCTTATAACTGCTGTGTACAGCCAGGCAGTGATTCTTGGACTGATTTCCCATCGACTGCCGAGAGCTCTCCTGCATTGTGTCAAAGCAACGGTCGCTTTCCGTGCTCTGATTTTACAGTGCGCCCCCCAGTTTAGGGTTCTATATCTAGGACAACTCCCAGATACTTAACCTCCTCACCGTACTCAATATTGGTGTTATTGAGCCTAAGTGATGTCGGTCGAGCATCCCTTTTGTGAGTAAACAGTACAGCATTCACCTTGTCGGGTTTTTACTCTGTAAGGAATGACTAAATAACGAAATCCTTTATCTGTCTATTTATCGTCAGAAACAAACTGATTTTGATATGTCAAATGCCTACGATATTAATTGAAATAATTATTCGCTTTAAAACAACTGTAGTCAAACCCTGATTCTAGTGATTCTAAATTGAATATTAAGCATTGTAGTACAGTTTACTTACTTGGAATTGTCCAACAGTGGTTTGGTCAAATTGAGTGGTATTCGCAGTACTTTCATAGCTTGGAAAGGAAAGAGTCGGCAAACGCTTGTTCGGAATGGACCCCAGCACACTTTATTATTTTTACAATATTGCTTAACTTTGCTGTTGTCTTCGTGGCTCACGAATTTCCTCCACTTAAGAAAGGTAGGATTCTGAGCTGCGAAATGAAAATCTCAAATAGTACTTGCTTTGTACAATATTGTTGTGATGAACTATGGGAAATTAATGCGAGAGATAATACGTAATAATCGCATACAAGCCTGCATCTGATTGGGAGCTGGATCTGGGGATCAGTACGAAGCAGAAATAAGCAGAAAATATTTGATTATTATGACGCACAGCTGTAGGTAAATAAAAAAACGAGAATTGTGGGATCACATAAGTACTCACCAACTTCGTGAAAGCTACAGTTGAGAAAATCATTAATGATGTCCAAAGCTTTTTCTGCTAAATGTCCAGATCGGGCCTATAAAACAAAAGGTTTAATGAGATGACATATCATGTGACTTCCAAAGCACGCCTGCAAATTGGAATTGGGCTAACTAGCACACTTTCCCGAGAGCTGGAAACGTTTTATAATGCGAAACCAGTCTTCTTTGTGCTTTGAGGTGGGTAGAAAAATTTGAAAAGTATACCATCGATACGATGAGAAATTTTGAATGTGCGGTCACTCCACCCACATTTCACGTTTGGGTCAGTAAAGTTGACATTTGTGTTGGATTATGGCAGTAGTTGACTGAATGGTATGGCCGTTCTGTCTCGTCTCCGTTTTCGCATCGCCGCCTTTCGCTAGCTGAGTCAGTGACGGAAGGGGAAGGACGGTGAAGTGATGGAACGGGAGGCGAAGGTCAAACATACGGGCCAGACTCGTCAACACTGACAAAATTCAACACAAAGGTCAACTTCACTCACCTGAACCTGAAATGTGGGTGGAGTGACCACACATTAATTTCTCATCGCATCAGCTATCAATGGTGTGATTCCGTTCCTCTCGTGGGCGCATTTAAAATTGGTGAATGCTATGAAGCATGCAAATGGCAAATCTCCATTGGCGATTAAGCATGCACGTTGTGCTTAGGTTAGACTATTTGAAAGCATAAAGAGAGGTGTCTGAAAAATCAAAATTTTCTCCGTCCCTCATTGGGTTAGGGATAAGGATAGATCACCGGCGCAGACACACATTGGTCAATGAGGCCTCTGCACGCACGGTCTCCTTCACCGCGTTTTCCCTCCCTTGAATGAAGGAACCTAGTGCGCGCGGAGGACTGAAAAGTGTTCCACCCGCTAACATACGAAGTGAACCTCACATTTAGGGAAATCCTTACTCTATGGCAAATCTCAAAGTCAGCCATTTAGAAAATCCCAAAAGTCTACTTCATGATAAGTTTATCTCCAAGAACGATGTACGTGATTTCTGAGAAGTTCTTTCAGTAAAAGACTTGCTTGAGACCTGTTTCTTCAAGGAATATTGAACTAATTGAACATTACCACGACGACGTCAAAATGAACCAGTGGTTCAAAAGTGTATAAAGTCCCAGGGTTTGAGGCGACGATTCGTCCGACAAAAGTCGAACCCGACCTCCAGGTAGAGATAATTATATTCCGAATTGGTTTTCCTCCTTGTTCCAGGACTAGGTCCTCCAGCCTCCTTTCCTCAACAAAAAAAATGAAATCCAATCAGAAAATGAAGACGCAATCTAATCAACAACCACATGCCACGTGGGCAGTTTAGTAACGGGCAAGTATTTCTACTGTATATGGGTTATATTAAATTTGTAACTTGTCAGCGATAGTTTCCAGTCCACATTCCGAAATCTTCTGCCACCTTCGGAATTTCGCAGAGCTGGACGCGGACATCATTATGACGTTATCATTTCTTGACACCATGCAACGAAAGTTGAAAGAAATATAAAGTCAAGTTATTATTCTAAGTATAAGTCTATTAGTTTGGTTTCTGACTCTCTTTGATTCTGACTTGGTAAAGCTCGTGGTATCTACCAACTAGTTGAATCTTAAAGTTTAGTCCGCTAAATTTGTTTTCTGCGGTGGCCTAGAGAAAGAAAATACATTTGGAAACGAAAGATGAAAAAATAAGGTGTAGGGAATGGGAAATTTGGAATACTACGGGAAGAGTCAACTCGATTTTGAATGGCACGATCCACTCACTTTGGTGACGTCGCACGAACTCATATACTGTATATTTAATTGGATTTAATTGGCATGTAAATTGGCATTTTATTGAGTTTTTATTGTGTGAGTGTTACTGAAGTAAGCCATTCTACTTGTACTTGAATGTATTAGGATGCAGCGGTTTTAAGCACATTAATAAAAAATCAAATCAAATCAAATCAAATCACAGGACCTCTCTAATGCACACAACCGATAGGTTTTATTTATAAAGCAACATTTCCGGCCTTATTAAACGCTAAACGTCTTGTCAATAATTAATGCTAATCTACAGGGTGAGTCAGAAGTATTTTCCCCTATTTGATTTCATTCTCCCGTCGATCGAATTATCCGATTCGACCGGGACAGGGCTTAAACTGAAACCAATGAAGTAGAAGGATGAGATTCAATGATGTGCAATTTTGAGTTTCTAAACCATCGGCCAGTCCATAACCGCTCAAACAGGTTGCTAACTGTTTACATTGCCAAGATGACTGAGAAATCAACAGAATCTAGCATTCTCCATGCTTTTTAAGTCGAATTCATTCGAAGAAACGACAGGTCTTGTTGATTATAACAGCGGTTGTCCAGTGAAACAGAAACCGCAAATTTTGGCAATTTTGTGCCCATTTTGGAAATGTAAAAAAAGTTAGCAACCTGTTTGAGCAGTTACGGACTGGCCGTTGGTTTAGAAACTCAAAAGTGCACATCATTGAACATCCTTCTACTTGATTGGCTTCATTTTAAGCCGTGTCCCGGTTGAACCGGATAATCCGATCGACGGGCGAATGAAATCAAATAGGGGGAAATACATCTGACACACCTTGCATATTATTAAACTTCTCACTATAAAAATTACTTTTGAGCGTTGATTGACTTTTTAAAAACAAAACATGTGAATTGTGTACTATATGTCACGTGTTCTCAGTGAGTACTTGGAACGTCACGAAAATCGAACCTCGTGCCATTGAAAATCGACTTGTCTTTTCCCATAGAACTCCAAATTCCCTAGTAGAGAATACATTTACCTTTCACCCCAAAACTGATAATTTCTCATGTCTTTGGCTAAGGAATCACGTATTTGATTAATGGACCATTCAAGACTTCCTGTCGGTTTCTCCTTAGATGGTGTTTGGTACATTTCTTGCGTTGTTTTCTATTGTCCAAGGATTGGATAACAAATAAAATTCAAGAATTTACTTCGACAAGCGCAGAAATACTGTTGCAACTGAACAGGGCGAAACAACAATTTTTGACTGCAAAAACATAGTAGATGGGAAAGGAATCCACAACTCAGCCCCGGACCTTGTATATTATTATGATGCATTGAGGAGGAGGCTTTTGCCTAGTGTAGACTGGATTGGATTGGATTAGATACGTGTTTTATCATAGTCGTTGAATGAGAACTTGGGTTCTCACATACGCTGTATGAAATGTTGTGTGGACTTTAGGACTTGGTCGCAAAGCCCCTGACTCTGTGGATTAGTAGACCGCTGGATTGCCGGCCTACTGATGGTACTATGTGTGAATTGCCCCGGCAGGACAACTCTCCTAGGCTAATCAATAAAAGAGAACACCAACTACAAAAGACCAATACTATTGCAGGGTATTTATTGTAAACCCAGGTTATGACTTTAACTGTACATAAGAGCCTAGGTCACCTCATGTAGTGACTGTCTAAAACTCTAACTGTAAGTTACTGACTGACTCTGGACAGAAGTTCTGACCAACTGTGTGTTGGCCAGCTGCGTATCTGCAAGAGTGTTTGACTGCACGACTGGAGACTCTTTTGACTTCAGAGTCCAGACCGCGAGTGGTGAGAAATGAGATGAGTTGTATGGGTTATAGTCGTCTGTCTTGAGTTGAGTTGGAGGAAGAAAAAGGGAGTTGCTGGCGACGTGTTGACTGCCTCTGATGGGCCACGTTGCAGTATGCTCTGGAGAGCTGCGTGCCTCGTGCTCGGATGGCACGAGGAGAATGTTAGTAATTTCCCCTACCTCCGTTGATAAGCACTGATGGCTTCTAACATAGGACTTAATGACCCTGGGTTTGGACCCGGGGTAAAATGATATTAAAATGACAACAAATCAAATGTTTAAAAGACACGCAAAATATTCACGAACAGTCATCGACTTCATAGCTCACACAACATAAACATCGTAGATGAATCATTGAATTGTCAAAAAATGTACCGTCAATTCTTGAGTTGCTATTAAAGCCAACCGCTAAACTAACCACCACCCGGAAAACTCGCCAAGTACATTGGGGTACACAGCCTAGCGTTTATTATGTCTATACATTTTACCAAGTCTAAAATGAAAGTTAAAGTATTTAACTTGTGAGTTGGTCGTGCCAATAAGAATGCGGACTAACCGCAAAGACTCCTTCCACTTTTAATGATCCCTCCCATTAGTCTCATTAAAATGAACACTGTCTAACCGCAAAGACTCAGGTCTCCAATGAGAACGAGTCGACACCATACATGTGCACGCATTGGCATCACTAATGACCTACCCAATTAGTCGCTCTAATAAGCACCTTAATTAATATTATATGAATTAATATTCCACATGTTAATTATAATTAATGAGATGTCAATTCCTAGAATTCATCCAATTAAATGTAGATTCAATGTTAAAAAGTAATTAGAACCTCCATGCTAATACATTAGCTTAACTTAGGTTCTTATGGACATTCGATCATGCTAATTATAATTAATGAGATGTCACTTCTGAGAATCTCCCCAATTAGTGAAGATTCAATGTTAAACAGTAATTAGAACCTCCATGCTAATACACTAGCTTAACTTCGGTTCTTATGGACATCCGGTCATGCTAATTATAATTAATGAGAAAGACTTAGCTCTAAAAGGACGAGTCTCAGCTGAGGTCTTGGTGAGGTAGGTCGAGTTGATTTCTCAGTCCCTTATCTAGGTTCGGAGGAATTTGCTTTATCTGTTTTGTCTGGACGGCTGCTGAGGCTCCGGGGCTTAGATAAGAGTTGCTAATTTATCTATAATTTGGAATTCTTGTCTTTGACCTTCTGGTCTTGGCCTTGGCTAAGCCGGTCGGACCCAAAAATTAAAAATGTGTTCCACTATTTGAAATCACATTATCAATATGTGAATTTCAAGTTGGATAGGATTGTCCCCTCATTCCTGCTTTCTGTTTTGGGAGCCAATCATCGGGAGGAAATCGTAGACTGTGTCTTGTAGGACATGAGAGGAAATGACGGACCTGGTTTGGGGTTTTGGGGTAGGCCTTGTATCCCAGGATGGTCGACCCTTTGTCCTTCAGGGTCCTGTCTCTGGTACAGGCATGGCCCCCCGGACTCCTCTCTTCGGTCTGTCTTTTCATTTCGCGTCTGGCGGTCCGGTGTACTTTTGACCGCTGTACGACCTAAAATGTCATGGCTTACTGAGGTAGAAATGACACATTCTTTTATTCATGGAGTCGACCGCAATGGGCCACCACTGGCTTAGTCGGCATGGTTTAGAAGGCTTGGCAGTACCTTATTGTTTCTCTAGACCTTCTCCTAAATACATACATACATACATACATGCATTCAAGATATTAATTTATCTGGAAAATTTCTTTCGTCACCGCGGATCGTCCGTCTTACCACTGCACCGGTCCTTCATTTTGTTCCGTCGGGACTTGTAAGGACAAAGATGACTATACGTCAAGGCTGGCTATACCTTCTACTGATAATTGAAATTATCTGGGAATTATATACATTGATAACCCATTCCATCACGGGAAGATGTACTCGCCGAGAGTTTGTTCAGAATGGACTTGTAGGGAAGGGTGTGCTAATACGCCCCACTTGGAATAATTGCTACTGCATTTGACTGGAACAGATGTGAGTCGCGCTACTATGTTAGTTCTCATCTCATAGATTCGCTCTCGTGCGGTAAAATCAATTTTTCATTTTTTTATTGTCCTTTTTACAAAAAATAAGAACTGAAAATTTCCGAAAAACCACGGTATCTCGCTCGATGTCACCAAAAATTTAACCTCCGGAGGGTTGACGTTGTCAGCAAAACGATAGAATTAAGTAACAATAATATTTCGCTATATTATCCTCAGTATGTCTTTATTTCAAATAACTAAAATCTAAGAACTCAATTTTTCTTAAAAACGAAATTTCTTGAAGAACATTTTCAAAAACTGAAAAAAGGAGCGGTATGCTAAGATGCCCCGCCTGTGGTGCGCTAATATGCCCCTATGTCGCCATATTTGACCATTAAAAATGGTGACCAAAAAAATAACCAATCATTAAAAATGAACTAAAGTCAAGTTAAGAATCTTCTGGGCAGGTGGGCCAATACGCCCCGCCCTAAACAAGATACACTAAATGACATGTTAAGGTGGGGAGGGGCGTATTGGCATATGTCTACATTTGGCGGGGCGTATTAGCACACTGGGTGGGGCGTATTAGCAGACCGACTCGTATTTTTGACATTTTAATTTCGTTGGAGAAGTATGGTTGCCAGTGATTTCAATAAATTACGAAAAAAATGAAAAGCTGTGAAGAAACGCCCAACTGAGCTTACTGCATATCTGAGATAGGGATAGGACCGCTCAACACCCCTCAGGATATTCTAGAATCTGGGTGGGACGTATTAGCACACTCTACCCTATAGTCCATCGTCGTCCGTCATTGCGCGCTTGTGCTAAAAGCCGGACCTTTGGACGTTAAGCTCTCAATTTTTTGTATATTTTAATGTATTTATTTGTTTTTAGGTAAGGAGAGTGGAAACGCTTCCTCAACAGCCAGGTGTGAAGAGTCAGGCACGGAAGATAGAATAGCTCATATTTTATCCGAAGCCAATCAAGCACTTCATCGAACAAGTGTCGGTAATCAAGTCGGAATCACATTCGAGTCTTGTTCCGAGGATAACTTGGCATGCAAGTCACCTAATAATTGTTGCGGCAATGATGCTCAAGAACCCGTCTCACCGTCAAGTTCTTCGAGTCGTGACCGCAGACTACGAAAATATGAGCACGATGATATTTCCCAGGAACAAGTCGCCCGAATATACCAAGAGGAATTGGCGAAGTTGGTTGGCCTAAGACTGCCCGGCATTCCGGATACTGAGCTAAGACTTCCCAGAGATCACTTTCAAAGGTTGCTAATATTTGGTTCATGAGCACTTAGTACCTTGGATATGACAATTTTGTAGTTACCACTCTTTCTATACTGTAATAATGCCAGGCCCTCTTCGTGTCCTATTAGCGTACATGAGCCAAACCGTCATAGTGTTAATAGTGTAGTGGCAAGGAAATTCAGTCCTAAACTGTCAGGGTTCTCGAAACCTCGACTTGACATTCCGTGTGGTCATGTGGAGTATAATGAGGTTTTTACGCCTTAGGCGGTTTTTCCTAATATACAAAGCACAATACAAGTCTATGGCCTGTACATACTGGAGGGCTCCCCAGTTCAAGTGCTAGGTAAATAAAAAATTCTGAGCTTAACAACACAAATGCTACCACAAACGAACGGGCTGTGGTATGGGGACAACAGTGGAATCTCGTGCTCGACTTTCGGATATATATCCTCAGTCAGTCGGACAGTGCAACCTAGAATACAGTTTGAAATTGTAGTGAGTTGGCCGTGACTTAGACCATAGATGGCATATGTACCCGGTGAGTCGTAACGACGACACGCGACACTCGGTGTTAACGTACACGAGACATCTTATTTTCAAAATTCTTTAACCAGAAATGCCTTGCGATTTTTGACCTAAATATTTAAAAAGGGAAAAATTTGCTAGAATTCCAAACACTTTATCGTGAGAGGAAGACTGATTTTAATTATGTATCCATCTCAAGAAATCAGAAATGTTCCTGAACATGTTTGACAAAGCCGCGCCAAATTACATATAGTTATATAGATAATGTTTTTTTTAGATAAAGGCTTTCTTTATTCGGTCAAACTTTTCAGAATTAAACCAGTGCGGACCGTGTTTAATAACACATTGATGATATGGTCACAGGTGCCACGTTCCTCTGAAACGGTTTTGCTTTGGTTGGCCAAACTGAAATTTTTTTTAAAGGTGTATAGTAAACCAGGACAACACGGAATATGGACAGTATAAATTACAAATATCTGTCTATTGGACGGAACGAGCTAACAAATCCAAACGAACAAGTTGTGTTGTATTACCTTGATAATTGTGAAATTTCAAACTGAATATTCAACACAAGAAGACTTCATGTATAGGTGATTACGGTAACAGGAGGAGCCGTGACTTGTTCATTCCGAAAATAAACAAATAATTTCACTCCGGGGGGAGAACATTACGAATTTTCATAAGACTGGGAATTTTCCCCCCAATGTTAAATTCCCATTTGATTTTGCCATGCCTCCCGTGTAATTTAAATTCAAAATCCTTCCATTCCTCCGACAACCTTACTATTTTTGAAAATTGAAAAATATGCAAAATACTCTCGCAGGATCCTTATACATATATCTCGACTCCTCCTTATACAGCAATAAACTACACGTGAAGTCTTCTTGATTCAGCATTTCCATACTATGTACATATAAGAAATTAATTTACACGTTCCTTTATTCTCACCCGTTATATTAATATGTTATTTACCTGTCACGTAGGTCGGAATGTATGGTGTAGAGATGGAAACCTTAAATAATATCGCTCTGACCGCAACAAAAATATGTCGTTTTACAATTGTTGGTCCTAATCATTGTCCTTAATGCACTTTTAGTTCTTTTGCGTATTCATTCGAACTTTTCCATTCTTTTTGAAATTCGTTACTGTAGTCAAAATCTAGGGTATACAGGAGTTCACATTAGTCTAGGAAATGGGTACCTCCCTCGCGCGCGACCAATCAGAATGTAACTGTGTACTTTAAACTACATATTAGACAATTATAAACCATGATTAATTGGTCAAAATATCACATATGGGTTAAAGTATGAAGAAGTAAACGTGACAATTGCGTATGCGTTGATATGATATTATAATAAGTTACAGTTTCATTAAAATTGGTGATGAACCGAAATCGACTTTCGGCCAGTGGCCGAATTAGCGAAATTTTGGTGTCGGCCGGTGGCCGAAACCGACGGTTTCGGGGTCGATTTTGGCCGAAAATTCGGTTAACCGAAATTTTTACCGGTTTTCGGCCGAAAATCGGGGCCGAAATTTGGAATTCGGCCACCCGCTGAAACCAAAATTTCGGTTTCGGTTTCGGCCGAAAATTTCGGTACATCACTAAGTAAAATACTTAACCAACGAGAATAAAAGTGGAATTCACTAACTTTTCGAGGACCAGTTCTCGGACATCTGTCGTCGTACTATGGTTTCATTTGCAAAAATCAGAGGCCGAGTCCATCTCGGCGCCGAAGGAAATGTATAGTAGAAAATAAATACATAAAAAATATAGAGTAAGCAATAAAAGGCTTCTCAAACAATAAATGTACAAAATCTAAGCTGTTAATTTGGGGAAATTATGTGAGTAAGGGGTATTACTATCTCACTATTTTTACTAAATGTCAAAATCTCAGTAAGGAGCCACATGGTTTACTAAATCGCCTTACCAAAATTACGAATACAGATTCCAAATTATGTCTCGAAGTTAGAGCACGAGAATTCTTTATGTGTGCCATAATGTGGCATTTCCCAAACAGTTCTAGTGGGATTGTTATCTAATCACTGTTGGTCATAGTGATTAGGTTAACGACCCGTTTCTGAAGACCTAATGAGACCGAGTGGGCTAAAATTTAGTTCCTGGGCCTGTAAAAGTAGTGTTTCAAACGTGAAACTTCAAGTTGTTTGGTATTCGCGCGGGGTAATTATCTGCGACGACCACCACCGCGCTTTCGATGAGACCATTTTCTGGCTAATTCGGAGAATGTGAAGATTTGCCACACGTTGTTATACGTTTATGGAGTAGATAGTTGAATTGTTGTTTTATTCAAATTTAGCTTGCTGTTTCCAAACTTGTTCGGAGGCTCGTTAATGGAGAGGGACGATATCAGGATGGCTCTTGACGCCTATCACAGGGAGTTGGCCAAACTCACCGATTCCAGCTCACCGGCCCCCTCTCACTTTCCTGCAGTACTATTCCATCCCACTTCAATGAATTCAAGCGGACCTGCCGGAGCTCAAGATTTGTCCCTGCCCAAAAGGTTTTCGCCTGAGTCTAAGGAGAACGATGACAAGGTATCCACTGACGTCTCGCACAAAGAAGTCTACGTTAAGGTAAGACCTGCCAATCGTTGATTAAATGCATGCTGAGCGGAATGTGTAAGTACAACCAGACTGAAATCCTTGTCCATTGTCTGTAAGAAGTTATAATATGTACATTTCCACATTGACAGAGAAGTGGATATCGGGAAGTATTAGTTCAGTGTTGTGCTTAGTAGAAGTGAGCAGTTTTCGCGTAATGAACTAGAGATATTTAGGACTAACGCCGGATTTAGAGTTCTCTTCTCTTCAAAATTGGATAGATGGATGGATGGATACGTGTTTTATTATAGTCATCAACTTCATAGCTCACACAACATAAACATCATAGATGAATCATTGATTTATCAGTGAGTGTCGTCAATTCGGACTTTAACTGAACTGAATATTAAGTCGTGCGACGAGTAGTATACTACGTTGTAAACGACTTATTGCGGACCCAATGTCTGTCTGTCCGTCGGTGTGTCTGTCTGTCACACGTTTTAAGTGTTTTTCAAGAAGCATTTTATGACTTCAAAGCAATATTATCAGAGCATTCATTCCGCCCATATCCGGATAGTGCAAATATCAACAGGTATACTATAAAGCAAATTGTATTGGTAGAACGCGATAAGCACAGGCTCTAAAATGAAAAAAGGGCAGCCCATAATAAAATGTTACGGCTAAGCACAAGAGAAGAGAGAAGCAATAATTTGCGTAATTAAGAGAAATGAACGAGAGTCTCTCTATCTTTTTCCACGTATTGTAATTTTCTAAGAAACAAAAATTGGACATGCCCGGGATGTGTCCCCGATTTCATTCCGTCAATGCCAATTTTCTCTGCCATTTTTAACGAGTCATTTTTATTGAAACTGTTTAAAATGCTAAATAAGAACGTACATATTGTACTTGATGACATTGAAATTTATGTAAAATCGTTAACTGTTGATTTTTTAAAATTCATTGTTCAGCTGTTTGATGATAAGGGTTAGTTCTTTGCTGTTATTGGTGTTATTTTTGGATTTGACTCAGTCTGCTTTTGGTATAGTAAAAAATGTTTTACATTGATTTGATCTCTATAAATAGCTGTATTACTCGTTGCATGTAACGATTGACTATATCGAATTATCACCTAATGCTTATTATTAAACGGTAGGAATAGAGCTTAAGCTTTCGTAATTATTTCTCTGGTAAGTGATTACTAAAACTCTTCTTCGCCAGTGTGTAACACTAACCGATGGAACAATTAGGATTTTTATTCTTGTTAGGAATGATATGCATTGATTTGTTAATAAAAGAATCTGAATCTGAAGATGCTTATAAGTGTGAATAGAAGTGATACCTCTTAAACCAATTGGTAAGGAAGTGCAGTACCTTATTAGATTGAGTAAAAGAAAGGAGATAGCCGCGGGTGCATGGGAAAATCCCCCCGGTACGACTCGCCTCAAATTTTGCACAGTTGTAGGCCTTGACCTATTGAACGAAATGGCTGAAAACGTTTACCATTAGAAACTCCCAGGTCACCCCCAGGCGGCGCAAAAGTTGGGTGTCAGTACCATCTTAAGCGAAAAAATGACCCCTACAAAAGTTGTTTCACTCGGTGAGACAAGCAACTTTATCCTCTGTCGTTTTTCTCTGCGGTCAACCCCCAGGTCACAGCTCAAGGTCTACGTGAGGCAATAAAAGTTGACTTTGACCTGTGACTTCGGGGGTTGACCGCAGAGAAAAATAACAGAGGAAAAATTTGCTTGTTTCACCGAGTGGAACAACTTTTGTAGGGGTCATTTTTACGGTTATGAGGGGATAATATCTCAAGGTCAGTGACCTCTGGAGGTCACCAGATGTGACTTACCGGGTTCGGTCCTTCACAAAAGTTGTTCAGTAGGTCCATGGGTACAACATATCAAAGAATGAGCCAATTTTAACGGAGGAAGTTTTTCCATGCCCTTTGTGCAGTATCCTTTGACCGGAACACTTTTCCCGTTACTGTTCCGTAACCAGGGGATCTGTCTGGTTAATTTAGAGTACAATTCAATTGGTGACTTATTGGTCCATAGGATGTTATCAATGTCTTCCCGGGCAACCCCCCCCCCTGATGCCAAGTAACCGGGTATCTTCACAAATTCACAAAATTCGGTCTTTTTTTAGTTCACTAGGGGTATGGTTGCCTCTTGGGTGGTTGAATCGCTCCTGAAGACAAGTAAACACTTGAAATGTTAGATGCCGTTAGATGCTACCAGAATGTCAGAGCATTATATACTAGCTAGGATTGTTTGTTAATGTCATCAAATTACATTACTCAAACCTAATCAATTTGGTTAATATACTGAACTGTATGGGCTATGGAACATTGTGATATTAATAAAGAATTCTCTGACTCTGACAAACAGTTGTGCAATAACCACATTGACTCCTATTGGCTGTGTTACAATGTTTGAAACAGATAAAGCATGATTACCATTGAACTTCAAGGTAGAGTAATTGGTAAGATCAATTATACCTCTTCAAGTCAAGTGTTAACCGTATGAAAAGAAATTAATGCAGTGGTCATCACTTTGACCTTTTGCGCTAAGTCATATGGATGCTTTCTTCATAGCATTTAATGAGTTAGTCAGTTCATTACATTTGGAACTCGAGTCGACCTCAATTTAATTCATGACATTTCTAACTTACACTCCAAAAATATACGACTTGGAAGTACAGGTGTAGGAAGCATGGTTAACGAAATTCTCTTAGATTTGTTGGTTTTATTCGACCGAACTTATCATAATATTCAAATGTTGTTGTTACCTCAGCTCGAACGAGAGGAGTCCACTGAAGCCATACGGCATGTAGGAAGTGCGTTTTCATTGGTCAGACCGAAGCCCAGCGAGGACAGCTCTAGTGCACCATCGCCACTCAATTCGATTTTACAACCAGCTGGTAGCGACGACTGTTCCAATGCTTCACCTCTTCAACGAATGGCTTCAATAACTAACTCGCTAATCTCACAAGTACGCTGATCGATATGGAAGTTGACGACCAACACTAATCAATTCTTAAATTATAATATTATGTTATTTAACAGCCGGCCACTCCTTCCGTTTCTTCTCCACATCAGCGACCGCTAAAAGCTGTTTTGCCACCAATAACACAGCAACAGTTCGACCAATACAATAATCTCAACACTGAAGACATCGTTCGAAAGGTTGGCTTTTTACTGAAACATTTGGGAGACAAATTCAAAATTCGAGTAATTGAAGTATGAATAAAACGTTTTAATTCTCACCGATCATTAAATGCAACTGAACTCTTTACCTACCACTCTCAATGTATCTTGCATATATCATTCCCTCAATGGTCAGTTGTAAATTAACCAGTCGTTTTAAAAGTTTCGGAAAAGACTGTTCAGTGTTTCAAGAATCTCCGAATATTTTCCGGTCTATGAAAATTGTGGAAACGCGAATAGACACCGCTTGCACGAAAGCTTTGCATAAGTATATACATCATTCGCTGGATTGTCTGTCAGTATGCAGAATGCAGAAGTGAAGTAAATTCACTTCTGAATTGTGACTATTACCGTAAGGTTTCCGGGGCGAAGAGCTAGTCCTGAGGTGGGGATATTTCTTCATTGCATTTTCGATGTCGGACGATAAGCTCATCTCGTTGGGAGAAACCCAAATTTGACGTAACTCTAATTATGAATTCTTTCATGTATGTTTTATGGGATATCACAATCAAAGTAGTAGTCACTACTACTACTGATGTACCCAGTTATATACGACATGCAGTATTATTTTTTATACATCGATTGCACCTTAGGGGAAACTAGCAGAGAAGTTCAAGTTTCAAGTTCAGTTTTATTCAAGTGTTAAGAACCAAGTCAACAATTTGACAAAATATTTATAGAACCTTATACCTATTTGGTCAAATATTCCAGCCCCGTCGAAATTGGAAAAGAAATGTGAATCCGACGACACAGGCACGGCTGAATAGTTTCTTCAATCTCTCCGTTATGATTTATTCGGTTTTTTCAAAATGAAGGCACAAAACCACATTTGACTCAGAGAGTACAATAAAACTTAATTTGCTCTGACTGAGACTTTTGCGTTTACTCCAAATTAAACGGGTTACCTCGAAAATGGGCACATTTTACCGTTCATGTGGACAGTCTGAGAAATCGACGGAGCCCCCAACATTTCAATATAGCTTAGCTTAGGTTTGGTTGAGGCATGTCCAGAAAGTTACGGACTCTATCGATTTCTCAGACGGTCCACACTCAGGGAACAAGCCATGCGTCTAATTTTACTTTAGTAGTTATAACCCATACAAGTCTTACTAATTTCGAGGAAATACACAAATAGTTATTCATTGAAATGCGCTGATGTGATCCGAATTCCTCAATGTTGACTAATTTGTGGAGTCGAAAAACTAATGCTTGTTTTCTATTGACAGGTGAAAGAACAACTAAGTCAGTACTCTATTTCTCAACGCTTATTTGGAGAATCGGTCCTGGGATTGTCCCAGGGATCTGTTAGTGATCTCTTAGCTCGCCCGAAGCCCTGGCACATGCTTACACAAAAGGGTCGTGAACCTTTCATTCGAATGAAGATGTTTCTAGAGGACGACAACGCAGTTCATAAGCTAGTTGCGTCACAGTATAAGATTGCGCCTGAAAAACTCATGCGGACAGGTGGCTACGCCGGAAATTCATGTTAGTTTTTCTAATTACAAATAACATCACTACTATATAAGCGCGGTGATCACCACACGAATATTGTGGTTAAGTACACGTCTTTAATCCCACAGTACGGAGTCGTACATAATCCTTTAACACCGTTTCACGTTGGAACAGATTGGAGAACACTGGTTAAGGAAAAACGAGCTTTGTCGAGTTTATTTCTAAACGCTACTTGCACCCATAGGCCTCGCGAAAGTCGCAGATGACGCGACTGTTTTCTCTATCTCGAAAACATAGTTCAGGACTCAGGAGTCGTTTTTTGTTTGTCCCGTCTATACAGTGTTTAAGGAAGTTGGTTAAAAAAATTATTTCGGGTACTTGCTATTTTGAACAAAAATGATCTCTGAGAAAAGGCGAAGCAAAACCTACATCACATTAACCGATACCACTATTTCGTGTCTAACCATTGATAAGTCCCTTGTCCACTTGCGATTCGCCTCAAATTTTGATGTTGTGCCCCAAGTGAACCCTTACAACTTTCGTATTAACGAAACTCAAGGTCAAACTCCCTCCATTTGACCCCGTGAGGTTACGAAAGGTCAGGGTAGAGTCACCAGTTAAGCAAAGTTAAAATATGACAGGTTACCGACTTGATATAGACCATGAGCTCGAGTGATTATGGAAAAAAATTGTATTTTATTTTATGAATTTGTTTCCGGTTTGTGGTAATAATCATGTGAGAATGAATGAGACACAATTCGGAGTGTCAAATTTGCAGGCAAATTCGTAAGCTAAATCCGCACAGACCCTCCTTAGGTTCTTTTATTCAGGTCAATAATTTCAGAAATCTGTTGTCAACGAAATATATAATACATGATAGATATTTGCGGCCCATACCCAGCCCAAATGCATTCGGGCTAGCCGGTTGGATCTATGTTATTCCAGTTTGAATCGGGCTGGCATGAATGCATTTGGACCAGTCTGAGTGCAATCGAGCTAGTCCACTTCCGATTGCCCCAGCGCAAATACATTCGGGCTGGATATCCGCATTGGCTGGAACATAGATATATCAATTTTTTTAGAACAGCCGTGGACAGAATAAAATAAAACTGACATGTAGTATACTCAACATTTCATATATTGCGGTAATTATGGTTCAGCGGTGGAAATTGTTGAACTTCCATCGGCATGTCATTCATTCGTTATTCTATATTGATTTTACAGCACCAGCTACTGTGTCAAAATCTCAAGTTAAAACTGCAGAAATTACAAAAAGCAATGAAAACTCACCAGTCCCTCCTGTTATGTCTTTGATTTCGCCGTCACAACCAAATATGGGCGTAACCCCAGACGTAGCAAAAAAAACATCCCCACCCCAAGGAGTAACAGTTGGTGGAATTCCACATCGGGCGCAACCACTGTGCACATCTCAACAGCCAAGCGTTTATGAAATGGCGGCGCTTACACAAGATCTCGATACCTTGCTGATTACAACCAAAATCAAGGAGGCACTGCTAGCAAATAATATTGGACAGAAGGTATGGTCTAAAGTGGATATCGTTATCGTAGTATGTATGTGTATATTAACGGAACATTTGTTTTAGATATTCGGAGAGGTTGTCCTGGGACTCTCACAGGGATCAGTGAGCGAGCTACTATCCAAACCAAAACCGTGGCATATGCTTTCAATCAAAGGTCGAGAACCATTCATTCGAATGCAGTTGTGGCTTGCTGATGCCCTTAACGTAGAGAGACTTCAGCATTTAAAAAATGAAAGACGGGAGGCGAACAAAAGAAAACGTGGGTTAACTAATCATTCCTCTCCAATAGACATCTTTGCGTCCGGAGCGAATCATGCATCTTCCGAAAACTCGAATGATTCACCAAATGAGTCTTACAGCCCTGGAAGCGTATCGGGTATACATCAAAACAAAAAACAAAGGGTATGTCATTGAATCGTTACAACTGTACTCAATGTACTACCGACTGTACATTTATTTGCTCACAAACTCATCTACAAGAACTTCACAGGTTCTCTTTACGGATGAACAGAAGGAGGCTTTGCGACTTGCGTTTGCTTTGGATTCTTACCCAAACCTGTCATCAATCGAGTTTCTGGGAAGGGAATTAAGTCTATCTGCTAGAACTATTACTAACTGGTTTCATAACCACAGAATGCGTTTGAAACAACAATCGGCCCATCCAGTTTCTCAAGGTAAATTATATTAAATGTCCGCTGTTTAACAGTTTTTGAGATAATTATTAGTCCAACCTTCTCGAATTAGAAGTTTATGTCCAAACCCCAAAAATTTAGCTATTTCACATCAACCCAAAACGTTCCAAGTTTTTAGCTTAAATGGGCTGTTATGCTTAATGTTGCTTATGCATAATGTTGCTGTTTTGGAATCATTTTCTTCAAGTTTCTATGACACCTAGTTTGGATGGTACGCTAACGTATATTCCGACGATGCAAACTAGATCTGAGAGGTGACATTAGGTAGCCCCTAGTAACAAGAAGAATTGCAGTCTGCCCTCTTCAATTCCGCCAATGCGTGCGTGCATGCGATGGAGACACCTAGCGCTTACCTAGCGGGACTCCACTCGAACCAGACAATTGCAATTGTTTTTTCAAAACAAACATTTTTGTCATATCTATAATTAGGAGCTGCTTTCTTAAATCCAAGATCGCAGCATGCACGTCACTTATTATAAAGTTAGTTACGTACGAACGACCTTCAGTTTCAATTCCAAATCGTCCTTTCGGACTACCGCTTGCGCCGTTTTTAAGACATTTGAATTCGAAAATTCTATTACCTGAAAATATTACTGGCTGTATTAGTGTATTCAGTCGTTGCAGTCACTCTTTATTTGTCCCGAGAGCACGTATTCTACATCCATTCCCGCATCACCTTGAGGTTTAAAATTTATCCATTCTACTCTCTACTCTCCTTGCATAATTTCATCCAATCTATCCCTCAATCAAAATTAACTTTTAAGAACTAGTGGGAGACGAAGTTTCCAAACATTCAAAATGCCATAGGAATGGAATAAATAGTACCCGCGGTAATAAGTATCCGCGGGTTGACAACGCCCAAACAGCGATGATTAAACTGTAGATTCTTGAAAAAAAAATCCGCACACATGGAAATAATTAATATGGTAGGTACACAAGGTCACAAGAATCACCTGGTGTTAATATGACCTCGCCAGGTGACCTCTAAGGTCACCAGAGGTCACATGCAGTGAATGTTGATGGATTTCAATGAAATATATATAGTAGGCACACAAGGCCACAAGAATCGCGGGGTGTTAATATGAGTCCTCCTCAGATGACCTATGACCCAGGTCACTACAGGTCAAATTTTCAAAGTTGCTCAGAATGGTCTGAAACATTCATAAATGCAATAAAAAGTGGGTGTCAGAGGGTGACCTTGACCCAGGTCATCAGTGGTCAAATTTCCAAAGTTGCTCAGAATGGTCTGAAACGCGCTTTAATGCAATAAAAAGTTGCTGTCAGAGGGTGACCTTGACCCATGTGACCATCTAGCTATCTAGCCAAACGCGGTATCTGTGTGTCGCTATGAAGATTTCTATTTGGTATTAGGCAACACATATCTACTTGGTCTTACAGAGCGTTTATTTGTTGTTAGATTGCTCAATGTCATCGCAGTCTTTCGATCCTGTGCAATTTCGAGTTCTTCTTCATCAGCGGCTGCTCGACCTTCGCAAGGAGAAGTATTCCGCCCAACATTTTCCGGTTCGAACGAATACATCATACGTAGGTGACGAAGGGCTTGACCTTACAATTGCAACCTCACGGAACCACTCAGACAACGAGGACGAGTATTTTGACGAAGACTTTGACGACAATGTATGGGAGATAAGATCTAGTGAAATAAAATATGTTTATATGAAACGGGTTGAAGTAACAATCGAGAAGTTTGTCCAGTATAGGTTTCGCCGTAGCACTCGTAGCAGAAATGCACCAACCATGTTTTGCCTTGAACGTCTCAATATATTTAATGGACGAAATTTTGGTTTTAGGAATACACAGGGAGTGACGAGACTGTTGAATCAATCACAAGCGGGTCAACGTCAAAAAGAAAGTCGACATTGCCTTCAATCTCGAGAAATTTGCAAGGTAAGCTTAAATCTTGTACAGGTTAGGTGTATTGCCCCCCACAGCAGGAACCACAATTCGTTGGAAAGATCAGCTCAAATGGGATCTCAGACACCATATTTCAGGTCCACCTGAAAGCTTGTTCGATGGAATTTAAATGAGTTTTTCTCTGTTTTTCAGCCGGTTTTTTATGGACTTACGCCAGAAAAGCCGTGAACATTTGAAAATCTCGAAAGACCAATTTCACCAGCCCATTCGCAAGTGTTTTCTGAAAATTTTGATCCATGGGTCGATAATTTCTGAGCAAGTTGATTTTATCTAAAAATTTCACTTTTCCTGATAACACACGAAAGCGAAAGCAAAATCGGCTTGCTCAGAAATTGTCGACCCATGGCTCAAAATTTTCAGGAAGCACTTGCGAATGCGGCGGCGAAGTTGGTTTTTCGAGATTTTCAAGTTTTCACGGCTTCTCAGGCGGAAGACCATGAAAAACCGGCTGAAAAACAGAAAAACTCATTCTTTAAATTCCATCACGCGCTGCGTGCGAATGCGCTTTCAGATGGAGCTGAAATATGATGTCTGAGCTCCCATTTGAGCTGATCTTTCAAACGAGGTATTCCACTTGATTGTACCTATTGCGGTTCCTGCTGCAGGAGGGGAGACAATACATACTTTTAGGCCATTCCACCTATAGTACTTAAATGTATCAGGATACGTCGGTTAAACACTAAAAAATCAAATCAAATCAAATCAAATCAAACTTTTGTCCTAGTGTGGAGCCTTCTAATGATGTGTATGTTGGTCCGTTGGTTCCACACTCACGGAGGGGGGTTTCCTCAACTTCCACTATACCGAATTTGTAAATAAAATTTATCCTAGTCAGTTAACTGACTAGGATAATCGCTATGGGGTATTAGCGTTCCGTGTCAAGGGATAGGGTCCTAAGCCACACTGGCTTGTATACGAATTCTCCCAATGCATGGAAGGGCAAGGCCAAGTCACGCAGGCTGTTAGAGATCCCCTCGCTGTAGAAATGAGAAAACATTCTGACATTCAGAACTGTAAAGTGGGCTCAGTGACGATAGGTGTCGGAAGCCTATCAGTACGCACTTTCCGGGTTTTCGACTCTCTGGCCTGATAAACCAATTCTGGCTAGGGTCCCAGGGCTATCTTTTTTACCAGACTAGACACCCTGTATGCTTGTGGATTAAAAATACTGTCCGCTCGTATGTAGAGTAGGCAGAGTTTTCCTGCAACAGGACTTCATTCCCGGGCTTAACGACCCCGCTTTTGTGAGTTTATATTCGCACCTAAAACCTCTTATCCCTCATATACAGTTCTCATCTTCATTAAATTAGGCTATTGATTGAGTGTTATTCATCTCTTCCTCTCGTCTTAAGTAATTTAGTTACAAGTCGGAATCGATGTCACTTACTGATAATTCAATGTTTCATTTTTGATGTTTACGTTGTGTGAGCTATGATTATTGATGACCATAATAAAATTACATCCAATCCAATCCAATCCAAAGTACAGGGTTTGAATTTTAAATAACACTTTTATCGGGTTGTCCGGTGTTTTTCATCGATACGCTTGTATACGAATTCTCCGTATAATGTATAATCCGTATAATGGAAGGGCAAGGCCAAGTCACACAGGCTGTTAGAGATCCCCTCGCTGTAGCAATGAAAAAACATTCTGACATTCAGAACTGTAAAGTGGTCTCAGTAACGATAGGTGTCGGAAGCCTATCAGTACGCACTTTCCGGGTTTTCGACTCTCTGACCTGATAAACCAATTCTGGCTAGAGTCCGGCTCTAGTACCCGAACAGATTTGAAGGATTCTCGAGAGTATAAACCAGTGCTATCATTTTTACTAGACTAGACACCCTGTATGATTGTGGATTAAAAATACTGCCCGCTCGTATGTAGAGTACAGGGTTTGAATTTTAAATAACACTTTTATCGGTTTGTCCGGTGTTTTTCATCGAAATTTTGAAACGACTCCGATATAAGTCAAGTAATGATTGATTGATTCATTAAGTTTATTTCTGTGTACCATTACAGATTTTTCATTCAAGAATAGAATAGAATAGAATAGAATGAGGTTTATTTCCGTGTCAAAGTCATAAGACATAATCATACATTACATATAAATTATTCACACCTTCTTTTCATAACTGGACACACTATTTTCTACTATAAATTAAAATGAAGATGAAGATGAGAAAACACACTAACTTCTAATATAATGAAAAATGAAATGAAATAGCGTTGAAGTGATGTTTATAAGTAATTGCAAGAATTTTTAAGGGAATCAGTTTAAAACATAACAAAAACAAAAATCAAAGTTCGTGCACTGATATCATAATGTTCTTCACGGATGTGTCGAATTTGTCCAATGACCATGCTAATTTAAAAATAAAACGAACATCTTATTTGCCTCATGTGGCACTACCTCACAATAGATAGGAGTACTATAACTACGTGATGAAGTGCAGGGTGGTCCATAGCTTACAGTCCTTTGTTGTTCGAAGTAAAAATTAAAATGCTCTTACATCAACTAAAGTATTTTGGAAAACTGCTTTTCGAAAAGTACATCTCAATTTTTTTGTATACGGGCACATTTAGTTGAGTTGTACATGTACATGCCATCACTATGCACTATTTTCACTGGCAAACAAAGGATAAGAAATGCAACCGAATTTGTTCGGACTGAGACATTTATTTGTTGTCGAGCTGTGCTTCATTCTGCACCCCGCATTATTCGCACTTAATATTATTCACAACTTATTTCGTCACAAGGAATAATATTTGTGAGCCTTTTTACCAATTTCGTACAGAATATATACCACCTCTTATCCGTGAATTTCCCCGACCCTGCAGGTCATAAATGTTAATGCGTTCATGAAATATGAAATACTTTTTTCTAGTAGGTTAGTCCTAATAATACTCGTCGTTAACTGAATATGTATATTGTACATTTTTCGAAGTCACACAAAAACATTAACGCCGGATATGTACTCTTCCATTTACCAATCTGATCCTTTTCCACTCCTTGTGCTCTCTATGCTTCTTCTCAAAATTTCCCTTCACTCTTCCTTTCCCTTTCCGAGCATTTCATTTCTTTTTCATGGTCTTTGCTTTAAAAGAAAATTATAAATTACGAAGCTTGATGCGGTATTACCGCCTGAACGGCGAAAGGAATGCCGAGGAAATACCGCGGGAAGTACAAATGCCAAAAATTCCTTTTCTGAATGAAACTGATAAAAAAATTTATGGAAAAGGAACGGTATACGTTTGTAAGTCTATGTCCGGAGTGAATCAGTTTTTACAATTTAACCATAAATTCTGTACTGAGTTCATCTGAAGAAGGTAAAACACTACGAAAAGGACTCTGAAACTGGTAGGAGCTTTTGTATATGCGAAAAGAATCGAATTTGAAAAGTGCTGAATCGATCAAATGGGAACTCTCAGTTTTGACTCGATTTTGACAATATTCAACTCGAAAGGTTTGCAAATGCAAAATCTGAATTCTTAAACGGTTTGAAACTGTATGATTCCTATTCATATTCCTAAGATATGTGTGTTTACTTTTAATGATTGGGTATTTCAGATGTAAGCAGTGGAAACTTCTCTCTCGGATCGTCGCGGCGAAAGCCAGTCGCGCCACAATGGTTAAATCCATCCTGGCATGATGACTCTGATGATGAAGAGGTACTCATTAATGGTGTTTGCGTACTTCAAAACCCGTTAAATTTCGGGAAAAGTACCACGAAGGAAACACTGAGGCTGGAACCGTCATCGCCTTGTGAGTCACATAAGCCAATTAGCGTGAATAAACTGGGGGGGTCCTGTGATGTTGGCGCGTCCGAAGGAGTACAAAACGAACTTCGAAATACTTGTTTGGATTTACCAGAAAACCTCATTGAGAAATGTAAGGATCCACAAACTGAAGACAATTCTTTACGTTCAAATGACGAACACATTTTAGGATACTCAACAGAAAGCGAAAACTCCCATTGATTTTATGCTATTTCTATGTAAAACAACCATCCGACTGGTAGTTGAAGCCTTTGGTTGAAACCCTTTTGACTAATCTGATATGGAGAAACATCTTGAAGAACCTATATCCTCTCTACCAAGATTCCTAGACGACCAACTTTCTCTAGAGGTTGGTCCATGCGTTTGTTTATTCAAAAAAAAACTTGGTTTTTTTTGTTCGGTGCCCAAAAGCATTAGATCAGACGGGAATTTGGGCACCGAAAATAAGCTTGTTGATATGGAGAATTGAATTTTCAACAAATTTTCCAATATGTTGACACATCGACATAGCGCATGGACCAACCTTATGAGGAGAGTTTGTTTACGAATCTTGCTCTCTACCACGACCTATGATGACTAAAACCAATGCATTGTGTTGGAAAGTCACACATCCGCGAAGCACGAGATGGATGTAAATGTACCAGTCAACGGATAGGTCTTGTGCGAGTGCGGAGGGTAGTGTGCCAACGTTTATTAACCGCAAAATGTCAATTTTACTAACGATAAGTGAAATAAGACTGCTCTAAGAAATAACACAGTTCAATTCCGTATAATTCTGCCTCTTTTAACTTTTAATTTGTCAGAACTAGGTATAATCATACTAGCATTTCCTATTATTATGTAAAACCGTTAATTTACTACACAGGATTAATTTAAGAATTGATTGAAGTCAGCTACTGCTTTGATAATTTGTGCGTTTGTGCCTTCCATGGATGGAATTATCGAATATTTACTTGTAACAGTGAAATTCAATTATGAGTCTGAGGTCGTTTCCTTCGCAGGACGTGTTAACAGTTCAGGCACTAAGTATAACAACCATAAATCACATAAATCTTAAATCAGTTAACTGTGATCTCTCAATCATATACTACTTGCTGGCGCAAACATCTCTGGTGGGATTGTAGGAGTGAATCTCGAAAATTTAATCTCCCATCCTAAGTAAATTCATTAAGGCAGTTCAGGGCCCCGTATTCTAACATTATTTCAGTCGCCGTTGCACCAGTCATTTTGTCAAAGGCAGTAAGCTAATGTGGGTGCGTTTTGGGTATGGTTCGCAATGCCCGTTCGCGCCAAAAAATCCCATGCACTTTACATTATGAGTGACGCCAAAGTCAGGTTTCGCAGACCACACTTGAAGCGAACGGATAGTATACCACTGTGTGTCCGTAAAGTCGTCGAGCCAAGCACAAGTAATTGTTCTTTAGGGTAAAAAATGCTTCTTGGACCATGGATTAAAAGAAACGCTGTCGAGACTTTTTCACCTCGTGTGATTCTTTGATTGATTCCAACGGATCTACTGAATGTGTGTCCTGTTTGGTTGTTTCTTTCTTTGTTTCTTTAAGTGTCATCCAAAGCATTCAGGAATACTAAGTGCACAAATTGACTATGTTTTTTGAAAGGAATTGGATGCCACGACGCACTTTTCAATGAAAATATTCTCAAATTTTAAAACGAAATATTCGTTTGTTGTACACAAACAAACCCAAGCTTAAGCTTGATTAGATTAACTCGTTTGCCCGTCAACCTAACAAATCTGGCTAACCTAACCTTGGTTTGATTAAGTTTGAGTTAGGTCAGGTAGAGGGACTAGCTTGTTACACATTTACGTTGAAGGATGATCCTCTTAAAAATCGACCGGATGCATTACTAGATTGATTGGTTAACTTACTGTCGTCAACAACATTTCTCATTAATGCGATAATAATGCCGAACATTGATTCATTTCTGAGTGTCACTGACCGACGCTGAGCAAAATTTTTATATACAGTGTGTTCACAAAAATGAGTTGAGTTGTTTGTTCATTTTTTCGCATGGATACAATAATTTATGTTACAGAGATTCGCATAAAATGGGAGCCGTTTGAACTTAATCGAAGTCCAACGCGGGGTGCACCGAAAATTGAAAATCAAAGATTCTGTATTTGTTTTTGCTTCAGCAATTCTTTCTCTGCAATCTATTTCTATCTGTGAAAGGGAAAATGTCGAAAATATAAATTTTATCGTGACTGGAACAAAGATTCTTGTATCCTAGCCAAAAGACGACCAAACAATTGAACTCTTTTTCGTGAACAGTTACAGCAGGGCAATTTAACTTTGTTGTTGACTTCGCTCTGCTCTATAAGGTGGTGACTTATCTCATCGATTTAGTATGGGTCGCGCGAGGGGACTCTACGAGACGATTCTTTGGGATGTTTTGAAACCTCCAATGTGGAAGAGATAGGCACCAATATCGCGATTCCCAGACGGATGCTTTTTTGTCGGAATATTGTAACGCACAACGGAAATCAATTTGGTTATTATACTGAACTGTTTGGGCTATGGAACTTTATGACATTAATAAATGATTCTCTGACTCTGACTCTGATATCGCGATGCCGGGACGACTAAAAGATTGTCCCATCTTTTCCGCATTGGAGATTTCAAAAAATCCCAAACTATCGTCCCGTAAAATCCTCTCGTCCGACGACCCATGCTAAATTGACGAGATGCCACCGCCTGATTGAACAAAGCGAAATTAACAACAAACAAAGTTTAATTGCCCGTTATTTCCAAACAGCAGTGCACTGTATGATAAATAGAAAAACTTATGATCGAACGCGACAATTATTTCCTTTTTGAAAATCTCCTCCATTTCAGGTGATTATGAACATGGGTGCAGCATATTTTATCACTAATTTTTGTATTAAATTTGAAAAGTTGGCTAGTATTTTTTTATACTAAAGTTATGTTTGTAATCACCTAAAACGACGAGATCTGACGAATTTTTCGACGATCCTCGTTAAGGGAATCCAATCAAATGCAGTCACGGCCTCCTTTGTACTTAAAATCTACTGGAAAAAATGTTTTCGATCTTAGATAGATACCCAAATTGACTGGACATTCGAGTCACGAAGTATCACGAATGAATAGTGTCAAGTGGTGCGTAGGAGACTAGAAGTCTAATGATTCCTGTAGTACGTTTGGTTGTTTTGGCTTTATAAGTTACGTTGAAAGATTTGGGAAATATTACTCTAGAAGTTTGTTTATCTTATGAGAGTTTAATCATAACCTGTGAACAAGTCATTTCAACTAACAAAATTACTCAAGCTGATGAATGGCATTATGCATTACTTCCTTTTGAAGAATTATTGAACGAAATATTATCACAGTTACTTATTTTATTCTTCAAGGTTTTCAATTACTTCGTGGTTTTGAGTAGCGTGAATGCACATCTGACATCTAACACATAGGCAGGCGTTAAGTTTGTCCACCCCAGCAACCTTTATGAATTTTTGTACCCGAATAGGTTATTAGGGTTGGCAATATAGCTACTGAGTTATAAGTTTTCATGACAGCTGCTGATGAAAATTGATGCTACAGTCTCCTTTCTTGCTACATTTCTTAGTAGTAAAACGGCTAATTAAAATTTTGGATGATGATTTATATTGAACTTCACATGTTACCAACTTCTTGAAACGCGGAATCAAATACGTATCTCATCAACCTTCCTGACTTACTCACTTAAGAAATGCCAGTATTGACCAAATCACGAGCGTGCAATTGTAGTTTGTTCAATCATGTTACAATAATTAATAGTATATAAGGTTGCACATTATGTTTAGATTGTATAAATGTCACCAAGTACAATTATTGTTAATATTGACGAAGTCCAAACGTACATTTGAATGTATACCACTTTACCACGTGGTATACTCTAACATTGCTTGCAGTGTTGATCTGACTTTTTTGTGATATTTACGACTTTAAACGTCGAGGACAAATATGCATCCAATCGTGAAATTGTTTTTATTGTGTTAGAGTCCTGACCATATTAGTCATTAGTTTGTTAAAAGTGAATGTTAAACGTTTTACCACGAATCGTACTAGTACTCTAAGTTATCCAAATAATCTATTGTGTGCAATAAGCACAGTTACCCTGTTTCTAGCATTAGCATTACAATGAACGAGTCGTTAATTAAGTATTTAGGTAGTTATTTATCATAAATCTGCTCTTCTTCTTCGAACTCCCACAATTCTTCCTCCGATGTATTTATAGGAGCAACATGAAATTCAGTCGGACTTTGGCCTACTACTTCGTGGGACTTGCATTTTCATTAATGTATTGTGTGTCGAATACAATTTTACAATTAAAGGCATTTCTCGATGTACGTGTTTACGATTAATTAAATCGAATATTTGTAATATCATCGATTAACACTTTGGCCAATCTAATATTTTCTCTTTTTTTTTCTAATTTCAATATATACATATAACCCCTATTTTGGTTACGTTTTTACTGATTGAAATAAACAAGATCCTGTGCTCGGAATGCTCCTTTACCGAGTTGTTCGAACTACATTTTAAGTAAATGCGGTGAAACTCTCATAATACCACCACGCCCAGAAAACTGCTCTTTATGAATGGGCAACCATCACTAAATTCATTCACCTTAGCACAGACGAATGTCAATTTTAATAGCCGAAAAATAACGATCGGAAAACGTGATAAAAACGCACATCCCTCGAACTAACAGGCGTTCCCCATGTGGTGGCATAAGCATATCAGGGTTGCCAGGGCCGCAGCCGTTTTAGTCCCAGCATTGCTGGTGTAGTGGCTTAGAGATGGGCTTCGTAACGATGTGTATGTTGGTTCGACACTCACTGAGGGAGGTATATCGTCCTGGCTAGTATACGAATTCTCCCAACGAAGGGCCTAGTCACACAGACTGTTAGAGATCCCCTCCCTCTAGCAATGAGAAAACATTCTGACATTCAGAACTGTAATGTGGGCTCAGTGACGATAGGTGTCGGAAGCTTATCAGTAAGCACATTACGGGGTTTCGACTCTCTGACCACATATAGCAGTTCTGGCTAGAAACCGAAACTCGTACACAAAAGATCCAAACAGAAACTGAAGGTTTTCGAGTATAAGCTTGTACTATTCTTTTTAGCTACTATGGTTGCTACTGGGCCATGAAACCAAGGCGCCATGGGTTGGGGGCCGCGCAATACAGGGGTGGGCAGATGTTTTTGGACAGTTTCCTTACGCTTGTATCTCGCGAAGTTTGACCGAGAGAATTTTGGAAAAAATATGATCGTATCGTCGGACAAGTTGGGACAAGTGATAATTCTCGCAGATTTTTTACATTCAGACATGCGGGCCAAAATGGCCGCGGAAGGTGAAACACTAGTGAAAACTTTTTCCAAACGCCGTCCTGAGTCGCTGCTCTTCTTTTGCGAAGCCTTTGTTTCAAATGTTCGAATGCGAAAAAGTCAATTGGACTTGTATCCGGGGACTTGATAGGGATTTGGCTGCTGGGAATATTTTACAATTTTTTTCTAAATTGTAAATCGGCTGCTTATGCCTCCATTGTTCTTCAGGTATGAGAAGACGCCTCATCATAATGAACGAAAACTTTACGCGTCTCATCAGGGTACAACACAGCAACAGATTCCTCCAAAACCGGTTCCAAAATTTCTGAAATGTATTACTCCGAATTATTTTTGCATTTTGGGTGACTGATGAGTGGGGTAACCCTCGTCTGGTCAAAGCTCCGACCACCCTAAATTTTACACAAAACTTTTCAGGTTTCTCAATGCTATATTCGGGGTCAGATTTACCAGGTTTGCGATAATAAATTCGACTGGCGGGTCTTGACTCTTGAATCATGCAGATAGAACCGAGCCTCATCAAGGGTGACCAGGAATCCCGCCATTTTTCCCACCAAGTGACCCTCGTAGAGCTTCCTGCAGTTTGTTTTGGGATTTTTGACGTGAACCGGGTTCAAAGCTTGACCTTGGGTCTTCATAATTTTTGCGGCCAGATTTTCCTTGGGTACCATCCGGACAGTTGTTCATGACACTTTCAGACGCTTTGAAATTACATTTTGTGACGGAGTGTACTTCTTTTCGATTAAAATGTCAATCTTTCTAATAGGGTGCTTTACACAAGCCATCATAGTGTAGCGGTATGGGAATCCGACCGTACTACATTAGTCAAGGATTTCGATATCCTGGCTGTGCTCTGGTCGGGTCACCTCAGTACTATAGTAAGGTTTTTACACAGCAGTTTTTCCTACTATATACAGCATAATATAAGTCTGTAGCCTAAATGGGGGTACTGAACATATCTCAGGAGAGAATTCGACGTAAGTCAAAAAAGATCCTGAGAAAAACGGCAGCTCAAATCGACATGTAAATATCCCAGACGTGGACAGTTGTA